>JAWQFJ010002774.1:59349-63012 GCA_034096865.1 Theodoxus fluviatilis
ACTTCGCAATTTAGTGGCAAACTTCCGATTTAGTTGCCTACTACCGTGTAGTAGGTTCATATGCAGCCCACTACAGGGGTGAAGTCCCACAAACGATTTTCATACACAAGTCTCCATCATTGTAGGTGTAGTTAGACAGATTAGATTGCTTCAGGGAGCATCTGCTAGAGGTGGAGCGTTTACATATGAGACGCAATCTTGACTTCTCGAAGTTTCCGATTCAGCACGCTTGATCAGAGCTCAGCGCAAAGCGGGATTCCCCTCGACGCTGGCTGCGTGCACACACTGCAAGCTGCTCTTGTGGCGACCAGGGCTGCAAGTCCTCAACACGAATTCCATGCATTTGTTTCTATCACTTACGTATGGCAGTACAACGCGTTACCATGCTGGAACACGTCAATGAGACAGTATCGACGGTTTAGTGTCGGTCCCGATCATGCAAAATAACGTGCGCTAATGTGCTTCCCTCACTATAAATTACATTTACAGTAATCACTGCGTCGGAATCACTTCAGCAAAATAGTGTGCGATCCAGCACAGATGAAAGTGCGAGAGCACTGGACAAGATAGGTCAGGGGTGCAACCTGCAGAAAAGGTGTTTTGTTAATTAAAGAAAAGCAATCATGAAAATGTGTAGATGCTTTAGTAGATGTGGCGAGTGCTAGTGGTGATGGTGGTGGTGGTAGTGAGATGGCATTGGTGGGAAGGTGGTGGTGATAGTGAGATGGCAGTGGTGGGAAGGTGGTGGTGGTGGGGGTGGAGGTAGTGGTGGTGGTGGTGGTGGTGGTGATGGTAGTGGTGGTGGTAGTGAGATGGCAGTGGTGGAAAGGTGGTGGTGGTGGTGGAGGTAGTGGTGGTGGTGGTGATGGTAGTGGTGGTGGTGGTGCTGATGGTAGTAGCAGTAGTGTTAGTGGTGGTGGTGGTGTTGGTGGTAGTAGTGGTTTGGAGATGGTGGTGATGACAGTGGTGGGGGTGTGCTGATGGTAGTAGCAGTAGTGTTAGTGGTGGTGTTGGTGTTGGTGGTAGTAGTGGTTTGGAGATGATGATGGTGGACGTTCTGCTGCTGATGTTTCCTGTAATGCTTATACTGCTGGTGTTGTTGCTGATGACGCTTCAGGTACAAATGTTCCTGCTGCTGCCACTACTGCTACTTTTGGTAGTCGCTGTAGCTGTGGTGATGGTGGTGGCCCTCATTCTCCTGCTGATAACAGGCGGTGGTAGTACTAGTACGTGCTGTGATGATGCATGTGCTGTGATGATGCATGTAGTGATGTGGGTGGTGGTAGCATTATTGTGGTAGTCTTGCTGCTGTTGCTTGTACTGTATTGCTCCTGCTATTGCTGCATGTGCTGTACATGTATATGCTGCTACTGTTTCTGATGCACCTGCCAGGACAAAACCGTGGAAACAGACCTATTCGCTGTTCGCGACATTGTGTCTGTATGCACTTCACGGGAGAGAAAAGTCGGACGAAAAGGCAAACTGATTAGATAAGCCATATCAAACAAGAGACAAAAGCCTTCGAAACTCACGTGTCACGATGCATTCAGTGTATAACTGCAACTGTCGCTGAGGGTCCAATTCACATGATACAGGCTCACACAATTTTGTAACAGTTTCTGAAGTAACCTTGCTCTATGGACTGATAGTAAATTAACCTGGTGAAGACAAGGGAAGCGGTGTTGCAACCTCCGTTGCCTTCAGTTCAAGTTGGGATGTGGGTGAAATGTGCTGGTCGCTGAGTGTACTTCACCCTGGTCAACTACCACTGGAGATCCTCCAACAAGCCATGACAAACCGCCTACCAGACGTATGGCTCATCTGTAACATTATCACAGTCTTCTTCCACGACCCCTTCGTTGCAGGTCAACCAGAAGCCGACAGACATGACAGATTGAGTTACATATATATCTCTGGTCACGTGGACGACACGTGGAAGGCACGAAGCATGTTCGAAGCGAAGCACGGATGCTGTGGAAACAACGAACTGTCCTCCATTGATGATGACACAGTTACTTTTTTGTTTTCTATCTGTCCGTCCGTCCGTCCGCCCGCCCGTCCATCCGCCTGCCCGTCTGTCCGTCCGTCCGCCAGTCTGTCTGCCTCTCTCTCTCTCTCTCTCTCTCTCTCTCTTTCTCTCTCTCTCTCTTCCATCTCCTCTCTCTCTCTCTCTCTCTCTCTTTTCCATCTCTCTCTCCCTCTCTCTCTCTTCCATATCTCTCTCTTCCATCTCTCTCTCTTCCATATCTCTCTCTTCCATATCTCTCTCTTCCATATCTCTCTCTTCCATCTCTCTCGCGCGCTCTCTCTCTCTCTGCCTTTCTCTTTCTCTCTCTCTCTCTCTCTTTCTCTCTCTCTTTCTCTCAATGGTTCTCTCAGATGTATATCAACCGAGGTCGTGACTCTTGCAAAACACGTGCAGTGCGCCCATGACAGAGCTATGTTTGTGGCGGACATCAGCACATTCGAAGTGTTGCGACAGCTAGAGAGGACAAGAAACACATCAAGTCCTGTGTCTGCTTGGTGCGATGCGTGCGCGCTTCCGATGAGAGCATGGGAAAAGTGCCATGCTTGCAAGCATGTGACATACTGCTCTGACTGTTTTACGAGGACTGACCATCCAGGACACACACCTGCCATATAGTCCAAGTATTGTTGTAGCCCCCTGCTTTGCTTTCATTGTAACCTGTCTAAAGTATGCCAGCATTTCAGCCGTGCTATGATTATTAGTCTGTTCTGCTGACCGTTGTCTGTACCATATTTATTTCGTACCAGAGCGTAGATACCTAAGTAGGCCGGATACACGCCTTTTGGATGTATTTTGTCATTTACGAGTGCTAAACGTTCTAGAGTGAAAATTTCTCAATGCCTTTTCAGTTGTTAGTTCGACTTGCATTGGTTGCCGCAGGTTTTGTGCTATTTTTGCATGGAGGTTCCACCACCACATGGATGTGCAGTGTGCGTGTGTGTGTGTGTGTGTGTGTGTGTGTGTGTGTGTGTGTGTGTGTGTGTGTGCGTGTGTGTATGTGTGTGTTATTGGTTTTTTGTATGGTTTTTGTTTTGTTTTTTAAATATATAACTATATATATATATTGTAGGGTGGGTGGGTGGGGGTCCCATTAGAGTGGATATCTGGGTGACTGTGAAAGACGTTTTACCATCGTGCTGCTGTATTTGTGTTTCCCACAGACACGGAAAATGTTGCGGTGGAGTGAAGGTCTTTAGAAACTTTTTCATTCTTTCTTTCTTTTTATTTTCTCCCCATTTGTTTGTTTTACTTGGCTAGGTTGTCTCTCTCTCTCTCTCTCTCTCTCACTCTCTCTCTTCTCTCTCTCTCTCTCTCTCTCTCTCTCTCTCTCTCTCTCTCTCTCTCCCTTTATCTATCTGTCTGTTTGTCGTGTGTGTGTGTATGTGCATGGAGCAATATACAGACACGTTGTTTACCGACACGAGTGAAATGTAGATAGAGACAGGTTTCTTTTTCATCTCACATTTTCAACCTTACATTATGAAGACGGAGTTAATTATTTCCGTCGAGCAGACGATAGAAACATGTCGTTTCCCATGGTATTCTGTCAAGGGATTGCTGTGAACGGAGCATCCTGCGCGAAGGTAGTCAGGTAGGTGTTAGCTCTGGGTCTTCTGCGAGAAAATCATTCATCT
>JAWQFJ010002775.1:2500-7500 GCA_034096865.1 Theodoxus fluviatilis
GACAGAGGGGCGGATGGGGTGGTTGGGTGGTGGGGCGGAGGAAGAGGTGCGGACAGAGAGGGGTGTAGGAATGGGCAGAAGAGAAGGGAAAGGAGAAGGAGGAGGGGACAGAGTTGACGAGGTAAGACAGAGTGGGGGTAGAGGGTAGGGGGAGGAGTTGGGCGAGAGAAAGCAGGGAACACAAGATTGGAAGAAGGAGGAATGGCAGACAGTAGTAGTCGGGGAGAGAGAGAGAGAGAGAGAGAGAGAGAGAGAGAGAGAGAGAAGAATGAGATGAGAAAGAGTGTTTAGGCCACAGTGGAGGTAAGCATGGGGCAGAGGAAGGGAGTCAGAAGGGAAATTGGGGATGGGGGGAAGAGGGAGTAACAGGTAAACGTAGACGAGAAGACGGTAGCAGGTGAGGGGTGAGGGGAAGAGACTGTAATGAGGTGGACACGGGTTAAGTAAAGGGGAGGAAGAAAGAAAGGGGTGACGAGGGAGGGTCAGTGAGATGGTGGAGTGAATGGGCGGAGAGGAATGGTTGAGAATCTGAAGGGATGGGAGACGGATACGAATTTGGGGAATGGTGGGTCAAAGAAGGAAGAAGTAGGCAAAATGAGGGAAAGGCATATGAAAAGGGAATGAAAAAAAGAAGCAAAGAAATGTGGAAGGGGAGGAAACAAATGAGACTGGACGGGAGGGTAGATGAGGTAGGGTGGTGGTGGGATGGGGGGCAGTGGAGAAAATGATAAATGTTCTAAATATCCGCGGCACCTGTTTCACTTGGTGCATATCCGAAAGATTCCTTTCTTACGCGAAGCCTCTCATTGTCTGTCTCTATGGCCTCGTCTTCCCCCAGTGAGGTAACACTCTTCACGTGACCACAGGTGTTTGCAGCCATCAGCCAGTAAAGAGAAAAGCGGTGTGAACATTACACAAGAATAAGAAAAACCGCTATAAAACCTGCTATGTACCAAACAGTTCCCTTCAGTTGTACGAAATGAAAGGCAGCCACGGCTGTAGGAAGAGTCGCTTTACAAAACTGACGAATGTCCACCCGAAAAAATCCAATATTTTCTTCAAAGGTTATCAAAGCCTGGAAGAGGATGCAGGAGAACTGCAATAATTTCATTCGCCAAAAACAATAAACGTCTTATTAGTCTCCCATCTTGCCCATTGTCCTCCCGTGGGTTCGTGGTAAAAATAAACCCACCACATATCCCCATGTCATGACGAGGGAAATCGATGTGTGACTTGCCCTTGCATTAACCCGCTCTAATGGTTTTCGTTGTCAATTGCCTTACATATAGTCTATAAGTGCTGACAGGCCGTAAAAGCTACCTCATTCATGCCGTCTGTCATTTATCCATTCATTCAGTCTTCATTCATTCATTCATTCATTCATTCATTCATTCATTCATTCATTCATTCATTCATTCATTCATTCATTCATTCATTCATTCATTCATTCATTCATTCATTCATTCACTCACTCACGAACATGTTCATACACAATGTCCAAGACTTCGCAGTGAACGCTTGATGATGGTCCATTCGCATGGGATTTCCTGGTTTCAAACACCAGAGTTCTCTCCCTCTTTTTTCCCTCCCGTAATCGTCTAGTCTGGTGTTGTGGCAAGTGAGAGCCCGGTCTGCATCCTTGGGAATGGCTGGTTACGTACGTCTCTGTCTGGAAACAAACCTCACCTCCCTCGCCCAAGGCACCCTGCAGACAGAGTCGGCCCTGCTAGGAGTCTAACTCTTTGTCACCGGCCACGGTCTTGGAGGGTTCAAGCGAGGGGGCGTCATGAGACTCTCCCTATCTGGGATTCCCCGCTGGCATTCCGAGTGGAACCGCTGTGGAGCGGAATCTGAGAAGCTCGCACCATCTGGCCCAAAGAACATCCCGGTGAGGTAATCTGGCAGATCAACAACAGAGACAGCAGCACCGAAGGGCACTGTGGCTTACTGGAGTGTAAGGCGGTGTCTAGACATTGGCGCGGTAGTTGTTGGTATTGTCACTGATCCAGTGCTCGCCAGTGTGAGTGTGTGTGGGTGTGGGTGTGGGTGTGGGTGTGGGTGGGTGTGAATGGGTTTTTTAATTGAGGGGGCGGGGAGGGGAGGGGATGTGGTGGTTGAGAGTTGAATGAGTGGGTTCGATCGAGTACGTTTGTTTCAGATGATCTTTAAGATCTGATCGATTTCGCATGCGTTTCGTATTGCACTAGCACCTGTAATAATCTTGCGTACGTTCTCTGCAAGGGATCCTTAGGTTGAACTTGTCGATAGTTTATCTCAGAGATTACCTATTCAACAAGTGACCTTTGACCCGCATGTATCGATGGTATTCGTAGATGCATCGGGTATAATTATGTAGATGGTACATATTGATGAATAACGCTGAGCCCAAGAATGACTCTTTAAAGGACGTTGGCATGGACGCATTCGTTGTTGCCAAGGATGCTACGATCAACCGAAGACATCGGATAACCTCTCCAGTTCGTAGAAAAATGACAGTCATCGACGCCATAAGGGTAACTAATTCTTTTGCGAACACGTTGGAATCAGAGATGAACGCAGAGCGCAGAGCCTCTGACTTGCACGCACTGGGTAACCCTTCTGCTGACTGCTGGTCCCGCCACAGGAAACCTCCCTCCATCAGGGGCAAGCTACTCCGGAAGGCCTGTGAGGGATTACCTCCCTTGCCTCTGTGGCCGTGGCAGCTGGTGCCTTGCCTTGATCCCGGCCCTGTGTTTCCTTATTAAAGGCAATAAAGCAGGAAATAGTGGATCGGCGCACCAGTGAGGGGGAGGCAGCCTGTGTAATAGGGCTGGCCTTCGCAATCACCGCCACAGCCGGGCTTTCCCCCCTAGGAAACACTCTTTGATGCCAGTAATAGGCTTACAGCGCGACCCGCGACCTTGGCATCGCGCGGCAACAGCCAATCAACGCTGGCCAGGGCCGGGGGTGTGGTGGAGTCCCGGTACACTCTGCTCCTTTTCCCCTCCATCTCCGTCTCTGAAGCCGGGCAAGGGCGTCCCATCTCGCTTCCTGCTGGTTGGAACGACGACCGCATTGGGCGAGTGCAATCGGGGAAGGGCTTTTGTTGGGTAAGTAATATGGTGTTTAATGAAGACTGGATTACAATTTCACGCTGGGGTCCCGATTCCTCATACCCCTGAGCCGGGAAATTGACATGGAGGCAGTGGAGAGTTAGTGCAAAGCAAGGGATGGCTGACGCTAAGAGACAGGGGAGGTCTGGAGAGGGGGAGAAGGGGCAACGGGGGTTTAGAGGTAGGGGTCCAATCTCTAATAAGCTCCGCAGATCCGAAGGGTGGTTGCCTGCAGTAATTGGGTGTTCGGGGCCGTCCAATTTGAAGCGTTATTAACGGCGGAGGTCTCACCCCCCTATCCTACCTCTCCCCCTCTACAACCCCTTTTTCCTATTCCCGAATCTCCTTCTTACCACCATCAGGTCAGGCCCCACCCCACCCCACCCTACCCTCCAGCCCAGTGTCCCCACCCCCCTGATTCCTGCCGTAATAAGCCCCTAGTGACGATTGCCCCGGGAATCTGGCTGGCCCCGGCTTATTCAATCATAGCGAGGTAATCTAATGGAAACACTGCCATCCACGGCTAGGTCCCTGCCGCCACGCGCCAAGAAAAGACTGGGAATCACCAGACTCTGGGAGCTGGTATCCTTGTGGGTAGAGACAGGCGTAAGGGGTGGGGTAGGGTGGACTGGGGTGGGGTGGGGGAAGATGGGGGTAAATGAAGGGAAGGGGCAAGACAAAAAAAGAAGGTAACTACGGACAACTAAGGACAGACACGTTCAAGAAGGGCCTTCCCTGCTGAGTGGAAACTAGATGCTGAAGTTGAAGAGGTATAAACATGGTGGACCGGAAGCTGTGGGTTTCTCTAGTTCGAGCGAGGAGGAGAGTGTGGGAAATTGGGTAATGGCAGACCAAGCCGTTTACCTCGTTTACTCGATTCGAGAGCAGCTCGTGATTTCCGGGATGGCATCGTCAAAGACATCCCGTTGTTTGACACACTGTGGGTAACACGGTGCAAAATCGTGAAGGGAAACGAACTCTAAGCCATCCCATCACCCCGAGTCTTTGAGGCGCCGGTCGTAGGGCCGCCTGGACGAATGGGAAAAGCTGCTTGCGATGATGGACGTCCCAGGTGCATTGGCGTCGGGTCTTCACTGAGCACCGTATCAGCCCTGGTGATATCTCCTTGATTCCAGTTCCTACGGCGCCCAACACCTTCTTTACAGCAAGGCCACCGTAGGAGTCGCACAGAAGACAGCACCGGGCTGTAACTTGTTAGGATGTGACGGGCGCCATGGAATGGATACAAAGTAGCGTGGAATGCATACAGGGTGGCGTGGAATGGATACAGGGTAGCGTGGAATGGATACAGGGTAGCGTGGAATGGATACAGGGTAGCGTGGAATGGATACAGGGTAGTGTGGAATGGCTACAGGGTAGCGTGGAATGGATACAGGGTAGTGTGGAGTGGATACAGGGTAGCGTGGAATGGATACAAGGTAGTGTGGAATGGATACAGGGTAGCGTGGAATGGATACAGGGTAGCGTGGAATGGATATAGGGCAGCGTGGAATGGATACAGGGCGCCGTGGAATGGATACAGGGTAGCGTGGAATGGATACAGGGTAGCGTGGAATGGATACAGGGCGCCGTGGAATGGATACAGGGTGGCGTGGAATGGATACAGGGTAGCGTGGAATGGATACAGGGTAGCGTGGAATGGATACAAGGCACCGTGGAATGGATACAGGGTAGCGTGGAATGGATACAAGGCACCGTGGAATGGATACAGGGTAGCGTGGAATGGATACAGGGTAGCGTGGAATGGATACAGGGTAGCGTGGATTGTATACAGGGTAGCGTGGAATGGATACAAGGTAGTGTGGAGTGGATACAGGGTAGCGTGGAATGGATACAGGGTAGAGTGGAATGGATACAGGGCGCCGTGGAATGGATACAGGGTAGCGT
>JAWQFJ010002775.1:15000-20261 GCA_034096865.1 Theodoxus fluviatilis
TCTACAACAGGAAACAGCACATCAGCCTGGCACGCTGCCGGGATCACTAAGCAGCTAGAGATGTGAATAAGTGTGCGGAGACAGAAATGTTACCAGAGGCCTTTCTTTTTTTCCTCCATAAGTTGTGGGTCACAGTTGTAAAGAAAAATGTACTCTAACAAAAACGACTTTGCATGAGCAAACCAAGCTGAATTTGCTGGAACCTTTTTCTGATACACGCTCAACAAAATTGCCAGGGAGTTCTGTAGTGTCTTGTACTCTGTGGCTGTCTTCTGTAGGAATGGCGATATGAATGAAATACATGTAAACTAGTCGTTAAAATGAATCATATTTAGTCATTTTTGAAACTTAAGCTTTTTTTTCATGCAAGGGCATGATTATGTTTCAATCTCTTGTTCAACACAAAAACGCATTTTGTTTGTTTGGAAGCGTTTAGTGCGGAGCTCAGCTTCATCCTCCTCGGTATTAACATTCGCACGTCTCCCAAAGAAAGTTCCACAATCGTCTTTCTCTAATGAGGCAGGGAAGGCTTTGGGTCAAACCATTGCACAGAGTGAGTTCTCACGCCGCGGAGTCATCGTGCGACCGAGCGTGGGCAGTACAACTGCAGCATCAAACACATACGTTCCAAGAAGCAATGCTACGCATAGATTTGTTCTATGTTTTAAAAAAGGATTGCACCTAAACCAGCGTGCGAAGAAGACAATGCCTAGAGAGTGACTAAGGATTATGAGTTGCTTGAAACACTACTGTCATGATGCTTCCACAAATTGCATTTCGCCAATGTCAACGACGCCTAAAAGTTTAAACTAATTCTTTAAGTGTGTTTAGAACTTGCTGACTGGAGCAGTTGGTTGGTCCTGACAATGACGTGCAGTGGACTGTGTGTATTCATTTATTCCGGGGCTTCTGATACATTGTCACTTCGAGATGATTTTATTTCAGAACGCCACAGTGCGACTCTCGATATAAACATTACGATGGGCAACACATGCCATTAGCGAGGATTGAACTCCGGCCGCTTGCGTGATGCCTGCTTTAGAGGACCGCCTTTGCGGAGGCGATGTTCAAATTCAACTGACAAAGAGTTTGCCAGTAAGTCTACCTGTTGATCAGTCACCCAGGCTGTCAGTTAGTCTGTCTGCCTGCTTACCTGCCAATCTGTCTGTCTGTCTGTCTGTTTGTCTGTCTGTCTGTCTGTCTGTCTGTCTGTCTGTCTGTCTGTCTGTCTGTCTGTCTGTCTGTCTGTCTGTCTGTCACTCTCTAAAATACATACACGCACACACACACACTCGCACGCAAATTCACACGCACGCACGCACACACACACACACACACACACACACACACACAGACGCATATTCAGAATCCAGCTTGCACCGCTTGGCAGTCGTTCTGTCAGTCCGGACAGACAACCCGTCTTCCAAATGCATCGTCGGGCTGTGTGTCAGTGTCAAGTCCAATGCCTTTCTCCCTGTGACCACTGCGCATCACTCACTGGCGTTTACATCAGTGCAGGACAGGCCGCGCTCGCTCCTAGCTCCTGCCGCGGTGAGAGAGGCTTGCGTCATTGGAGCCCGGGGGAGGGGCCAGTGGCAGACCTGCAGTGCCAGTGCACGCAGCTCGTTCGTTGGGGACAAATTGACAGCGTTTGACTCCAGGGCTGCCGCTTGCAACCAAGGGAAAGCCCCATTTTCCCCATGCCCTCCCCCACAGCTCCCCCACCTCTACTCCTCCCAACCCGTCCTCCTCCTCCGTCCTTTTGCTTCCTTTCCCCTATTCTTTCCTTCCTCCTCCTCTCCATCCCATACTGCAGGGAGACAAGCAGAGGCAGGCGGGCTTATCGGGGCTGGGGGTGTGGTGAAGTGGGGAATAGGTAGGAGGGAATGGGGGCAGGGAGGTGGGAGGGAGGGAGTGAGGGAGGGGGGAGGGAGCGCAGTAACGGTGCGACAGACAGGCCGCACCATGTAGCCAACCAGTGAGGCTCGCGCGTCAAGCAAAAGCGTTGCTACGTAGCAAGGGAGAGCAGTCGCAACTCCCTCGGCGCAAAAAGAGCAGGAAGGCGAGAAGAGAAAGCAGCGGAGTATCGGGAAGACGAAGCATCAACAGTTACAGTAAACACAGGAGGCGGAGGAAACAACAGTACGAGCATCATCAACAGTTGAAGAAGCCTCGGCAGCAAGACCAGCCAGTGCATCAGCGACAGCAGCAGCAGCAGCAGCAGCAGCAGCAGTGAGGAGCGCCGTGGAGGCAGTGATCAAGTGCAGCAACTACTGGAGCGGGGATCACTCTGCAAGAAAAAGGCGGGAAGAGCAATGGAGACTGAAGGTGCAATAGCAAGTCAAGACAACGCACCTGGGATGGAGGCAGCGATGTCTCAAACAATCAATGCACAAGGATCGCAGGCGGATCTTCCCGGTAAGCATCTTCCTGAGGGTCGGGGGCAAGAACAGGGGCGCGTTGTAATTGTTTACGCTAGGAACCTTGCAGAGGAATAGTCCAGTGTCAACATGTGTCAACATGTGTCAACATTATGAAAGCAAATGTAAAGGCAGTCAAATGTTTGACACATGTTGACTCATGTTGACACCGGCCAATGATTTGCCAACTAGGTAGACTTAGCCCAAGACCTACCGTGTCTCCCCTCGCGACTCGGAAGCGCCGAATGAGCAGGGCAATGGAATCTTGACTCGGTCAAATTGCAGGCAGCACGAGTGATTCGCGTGTTTTATGGTTTTACACCGGCTGAGAGGCCATAAAATATTACACATCTAATCATCCATCCATCTTTCCTTCCCTCTCTGCCAAGCAACTGTCTTCTTTGCCTCTCTCTCTCTCTCTCTCTCTCTCTCTCTCTCTCTCTCTCTCTCTCTCTCTCTCTCTCTCTCTCTCTCTCTCTCTCTCTCTCTCTCTCTCTCTCTCTGTCTCTGTCTCTGTCTCTGTCTCTCTCTCTCTGTCTGTCTGTCTGTCTGTCTGTCTGTCTGTCTGTCTGTCTGTCTGTCTGTCTGTCTGTCTGCCTGCCTGTCTGTCTGTCTGTCTGTCTGTCTGTCTGTCTGTCTGTCTGTCTGTCTGTCTGTCTGTCTCTCTCTCTCTCTCTCTCTCTCTCTCTCTCTCTCTCTCTCTCTCTCTCTCTCTCTCTCTCGCATCACTTGCGCCTCTTATTCCCTCGTTCTCCCTCTAACTTTTGCAATACGGGTTCCTCTATGTGAGATTGGAGTTGGTGCTCTTGTGCTTGCCTTCCCTTGGGTAAGAAGGGTTTTGACGTCCCAGCATTGCCGCCATATTGAAAGCAGCACATATGCATTGACGTGTGTCTTGCACCTCGACAGACTTCATCGTCACCTGTTGCCGGCTGGCTTTCAATTCCAACTCAAATTTACCTCTCTCTCTCTCTCTCTCTCTCTCTCTCTCTCTCTCTCTCTCTCTCTCTCTCTCTCTCTCTCTCTCTCTCTCTCTCTCTCTCTCTTTTGTCCTTCTCCTTTTCTCACGAGAAAATAATTACCTAATAATGCTGATATAATCTTGACGCGTTACTAAAAATAATTCCATATTAATTGTTTTTTTTTCTTCTTCTTTCTGCTTCATTTCTTCAGTATATGAATAATTGGTCTCTGTACTAGTCTTAAACTATTTTCCCGCTATTGGATTAAACTGTTATTGATGTTCCATATAGCTTTCTCCGAGTTGAGCTGCAACGTAAATATTTTTAAAAAGCTATTTGGTTTTTTACCGTATAAGTACGTGGCAGTAAAATTAGCAGTTATGCAGAGCAGGTTCGGCTGAATTGATTTCACGTAACAGTAATAGTGCATTTTTTCTTGCCACTCTCTGTATGCATCGTTACCGATGGTCTCATTGAAAGTGTTTGCGCACTTGTCTGTATTATTATGTGCATGCGTGAGTATATGTACGCGTGCGTGCATACGTCTCTCTCTCTCTCTCTCTCTCTCTCTCTCTCTCTCTCTCTCTCTCTCTCTCTCTCTCCTCTCTCTCTCCTCTCTCTCTCTCTCTCTCTCTCTCTCTCTCTCTCTCTCTCTCTCTCTCTCTCTCTCTCTCTCTCTCTCCTTCCTTCCCTCCCTCCCCTCCCTCCCACCCACCCCCCTCTTTCTCTCCCTTCCTCCCTCCCCCCTCACTCTCTCTCTCTCTCTACCTCTTACTACTCTCAATACACATCGCACACACGATTTGTGTGTGCGCGTGTGTAAGAGAGTAGAGAAGGACAAGAAGAGGTGAGCTTAGGTGTTGTACTTCCTCTTGAAATGTGTATGAGTTCATCTATATATAGTAAGATGAAGATGGAAGTTGAATTCTCACGATTCTGAGTAATTTGTATATCAGAAAAGAAAAGAAAAAAAGGTCTTATAGGATAGGATTCCAGTAGAGAACGAGATGTTACAGGACCAGGAACGAGAGAGAATGCGGAGTGAACACACTAGCTAGCCTAATTCATGCTCCCCTGTAGTATCACTAAGTATAAACCCGAGCTCGTATATTTGTACGTATGTGGTTTCACGTGTTTCATGTATACGTCTGCCTGCACGGGCTCGGGTGACCGTGTATAGGAAAACAATGCTAAACTAAGAAAAATGATCAAATAAAATGTTTCAACCACAGTATTATTTATTCATTCTTGCATAGTCTGGAAGAATCAGCCTGTTGATAGAGGAAATGTATTTTTTGTGTGATGTAAAGCTCAGGAAAATGTATACGTAACAGTGCGCTGCTGCTTTTACTCAGGGTTCCCTCGAAAGCTACGTTCCCCAACTTAGCCTTGTTTGGCATGCACGGTTCCAATGATGTAGTGTGAATGAGGGGAAGGGGTAGGTAGAATCTATAGTTGACGTTGAAGCAAACTACATCGCTCCTTTCTTTGGACCAGCCTCATGTCGGGAACAAGGCAGATCACAAAATCGAATTAAGCACCCGAGTGCCATAGTGCGTGCAACGTCTCAACGCGTGCTTCAATACGCACGTTTGACTACATTGGTAGGTGTGGATGTGTGTGTCTAGTAAGTGGGTAGGAGTGTGGGAGAAGAAATCGCCAGAAGATGAAGTGGGGTGGGGCGTGTGGGAAGTGTAAAAGCTCGTGTGATGATGGTTGATGAGTCAGTGGTAGATTGGATGATGGTGAATATTAGAAATGTCGTGTGTGTGTGTTCGTCGGGTAGGTAGAAGTGTCGTAGTATGCAGGAGGATGGACTGTGAGTGAGTGAGTGATGACGTGACGATGTGAGTGAGTGACCTGATTGATGTGAAGTGTG
>JAWQFJ010002775.1:20283-27783 GCA_034096865.1 Theodoxus fluviatilis
GGAGACCGGCACGAAACACACCCCTCCACCACACCACCCCACACTATAGCACTCCTCCACGCAACACCACCCACCCACTCTAGCACCTCTCCACCAACACACCCCACCACTACTACCACTCCTCCACCAACACCACCCCACCACTACTACCACCTCCTCCACCAACACCACCCCACCACTACTACCACCTCCTCCACCAACACCACCCCACCACTACTACCACCTCCACCACCAACACCACCCCACCACTACTACCACCTCCTCCACCAACACCACCCCACCACTACTACCACCTCCTCCACCAACAGCACCCCACCACTACTAGCACCTCCACCACTACAGCCACCATCTCCATAACTACTATCACACCAGCACCACCCGCCACCACCATCATCATAACCATCACCACCCCACCAGCAGCTTTACCACCACCATCATCACCACAACCACCACCCCACCACCACCACCACCCCACCACCACCCCACCACCACCACCACCACCCACCCCACCACCACCAAAAACACCACCACACCACACCACCACCCCCACCACCCACCACCACCCCACCACCAACCACACCACCACCCACCACACACCACCCCACCCACACCCCACCACCACCACCACCACCCCACCAACGCACCAACACCCCACCACCAACACCACCCCCACCACCACCACACACACCACCCCCACCCACCCCACCACACACACCCACACCACCCACAACCACCCCAACCACCAACACCCCCCCACCACCACCAACCCACCACACCACCAACACCACACCACACACCCCACAACCAACACCACCCACACCACCCACCACCACCCCAACCACACCACCACACCCCACCACCACCACCACCCCACCACCACCACCACCCACCACCACCACCACCCCACCACCACCACCACCGTTGTATTTGTGTTTCTTGAAAGAAATACCCTTTTTGCGGACCCCCCGTTAGGCCTTCCGACGATGTGTCTGGAAAACAAATTCGGCTTGTGTTTCCCAGTGCACCAATGACCTTCAACCCCGTGTACGTTTTCCCTGTCCGTCCGCCTGGGGGGGCCACATAAGCCGTGTTTGTCAAGCAACGTCGAAATAAACGAACGATTAAAAACGTTGAGACTCTCGTTTCCTAAACACTTGTTCTGTCAATCGCAGCGCGCTTGAAACTTTTTCTCTCCCCCCCCCCCCCCCCCCCCCCCCCCCCACCCCCCCCCCCCCCCCCCCCCCCCCCCCCCCCCCCCCCCCCCCCCCCCCCCCCCCCCCCCCCCCCCCCCCTCAATCCACTGCGCAGCTTGGTTGCTATTTAATGGTTGCCTGGAGGGATTAGGACGGACGAGAAGGGGAGTGAAGGAGGAGATACCAGACCTCCCCACTCCAGCTCTCACCTGCCCCATGATGGCTAATGATCCCTTCCTTCGGATGCCGTGTCAGCCTCTTTTTAGCTCCGATTGCATTTCGCTGTAGTCGGTCTTGGAGGGGTCTCCGTAGCCCTGCTTCTTTCTGCTAGAGGGCGCACCTGTCGTCAAGAGCCTGGAAGGCGCCATTTTGTTTCTGTCTGTGGCTCCAGGGAAGCCTGTGTTTCTTCCTTGCGGGAGATGCCTGGCTCCGTGCAGCTTCCACCAGACTCGGCACCTGCTCTGGAGGACCTGCAGGAGCAGGGAGAGTCCGGGCACTTATCTCCAGGAGGGATTCTAGCGCTCATAGGGACGCAGATTTCTTGAGTGCCTAATTCAACCGCCAGAGACGGTTGTCTCCCTTGAGTACAGGGAAAGCGAGAAGGCGATTCTGTGGGTGATTGGCGTTAAGAGTGTGCTTGCAGGAGGGGATTGCAGCTGGGATTTAGAAAAGAAAACCCTCTTTGCATGGATCAATGTACTTGTGTGGCTAAAGCTGGCGGCTATCCAGTATCAGTACCTTTGCCCGGCAAAGAAGGACTGTGCCATTTTGTGACTATTCGATGTGAAGTAATGATGGATTAGAGCAGAGTTATTGTATGGCAATGAATTTCATATTTTGGATCCATTGAAAAAATGGGGGAAATGTAATCCATTGCGCAGTCTTCCTTTCTTATGTGCAATTTTCAATACATATCTTCGTTTGTGTGCTGATACATCTGTAGTACATTTCTCCTTTTCGGTTTTTGTTTCGTTTTGTCAGATTTAGCTTTCTCTCATTCAAGCATATTTTATTTTTTTATTTGCAAAGCACAACTCCCTAATGCTTCATGAAAATAACACAACAATCTACTTATCTCTACCTCCTCGCTTAAAACTGGCTATCGTTTCGCAATCATAGTCAACAATGTGTGGCCTGGCTGACAGAAAAGCTCGTCTCTAAAAGTGTGGATAACTTTCTAAAACCTTTTTCCTGAACTCGTTTGGGATGCCTCGCCATGAGACATGACCGTCGCTTGGCTTGAAGGTGAATGCTCGCCAGTCTGGCTCCCCTCCATCATCTGGCTCAGGTGGCAGTGAGGGTGGAGGAAGGAGAGCCAGTCAAACTTTAATTTCCTCCTCACTCAGCAAGCCCGCGTCCTTTCCTCATACCTGAACTCCATTTCACCCTGTCTCCATTTGCTGCCCTCGTTGTGTTGCCATGGTGACGTAGACGCTGCCCCCTACACCCTGGGCAGATGCTCCTCGTCATCTTGGTCTTTCTCGCCCTTCCTCTTCTCATAATATTGACAGTGCGGAACGCTGTAGCGGGTGTGGTCCCTGCCAAAGAGCTTTCCCAGACGAGGTCTTCTGAAGGTAATGAGGGGACAAGCAGGCACTTGCGCGTAGGAGAGTATTTGCTTTTGTGTGTTAATAATGGCTGCTGCTTCAATGCCGTGGTGTGCGATATATGATTTGATTGTTATTTGATATTGATGATCGCCCTTCAATGCTTTCTGTTGTGTTGCAAAGGTGGATGTGTTGAGGGTCGGGGAAGAGTGGGGGATGTCTCGGGGAGGGAGGGAGGAGAGAGAGAGAGAGAGAGAGAGAGAGAGAGAGAGAGAGAGAGAGAGAAAGAGAGAGAGAGATGGGGTTGGGTGGGTGGGTGAGGGGGGGGGGGATTACATGAAAAGTCCAAGCTGACCTTATATCAGAAATGCATACAAGGTAAACGAAATAACTTCTTTTTTCCACTCTGCCTGCCTGCCTGCCTGTCCGTCCGTGTCTCTCTCTCTCTCTCTCTCTCTCTCTCTCTCTCTCTCTCATTAATTCGTTTCCAGTCTGGCATCGCGATAATTTGCTCACACTTTTTCGTCAGAGGAAGAAATTGTTCTCGCACCATGATAACCTCCTGCTGCGATTGGCCGCATTGCTCCTCGCAAACAATCCACTCCACCCTTACGACATTATCTTTTTATTCAACCCCCACCCCTCTCCTATATCCTACTCCATCTCCCTTAGCTCAGGTTCCTCTTCCATTTGCTCTTATTCCTCTGACATAGCCTTCTTTCTCTCTCCCTTAACTTCACCATTCCACCCCACCCCCTTTGCACGCCTCTCTCCTTTTCCTTTACACCTCCTTTTCTCATCCTCTCTTTCTTCTCACCATTTATCTTTTCCCTCTCTCATTCATTCCTTTCCTTTCTCTCATTCTTTCATTCCTTTCCTTCCCTCCCCTATCTTATTCATTCCTTTACTTCCCATCTCTTCTTCTCCTTTGCCGTCTTCCGTGAGCTGCTCATCCTCAGGAGGCCTCACCCCCCGCGGGTTGTAAACCTCCCGCCTGCCGCGCCGGTAGTGTGATTTAGGGCTATTGTATCGTGCAGACCTGGTGTCCGCCACTGTAAACAGCCAGGCTGTCCTCGGACGCGGCTCAAATGGTGTTTGTGTTTTCCTAATCAGGGTGTTGATGGAGCCAAATTGATGTTGTGTGTGCCTGCGGAATAGAGGGGATGCTCAGCGACCAAACTAGACTCCCTCCTTTTGGTGATGGGAAGGGAGTCGGGGAGTGGGATGGGTTGGAGGTGTCTTCAACCCCTCCCCTTCCACCCCCCACCCCCCCGCCGCCACCGTCGCCGCCATCGATGGTCCGTCTGCAGTCGTTGGATGTTTTAAAACGACCACCACTCGAGCCGGGCGCGATGGAATCCTAAATTGACGTTGTGTGGGTTTTCGGAAATGAGTTGATTTTCTTCCTTCGCCGGCCTTGGCGCCTAAGACTGGGCTGTAGATTGGAGCTTTTGTGCCTGCTTGCTGGTCTGCACCGGAGTGCCGCATCCCGTCCCTGCATAGCTGGCACGAGTAATTAACGGAGGGATAACTTGAATCGATATTTTGTCGAAAGATAACAAAGTTTTCCATTTAAAACGCCGCCGCTCGCCCCTGTTGACGCGCGCTAATTTAACGGGTAGAGATGATGGAAATGTGCGCGTGGAAGGGTTCAGAAATTGCATGATGTTTTGAATTGAAAATCAAGTTCAAATTACGTAGGGATGGGGAGTTAGGGTGGAGTGGAACGGAGTGGGATGTTGCCGGAATAAAATCTAAAAAATGGACAAGACTGGGACGAAGTGGAAGTGGGATGAAAAGGGATGCGCGGAATGAAAACTGATGGAAGGGATGGGGTTATGTTAAGGTGAGATATGATGAGGGGAGTTGGGAGGGGGTGGTTCTGGGAGGGGGTGGGGTGAGACGAGATGGGATAGCATGGTGTTGCGAGGAGATGGTGTTGGGAAGATGTGGATGGGTTGGGATGGTTTTGGGGTGGAATTTGATATGGTCCAGTGGTATGGGGTAATGTACATGTATGTAATGGATGAGTGAGGTGGGATGGAAGTGGAATGGGACGGGGTTGAGTGGTGGTGGGTTGGGATGGCGTGGTGTAGGAGTGGAATGGGATGAATTGAGTGGTGTGGGTGGTGTATGGAAGGGATGGGTGGGATGGAGTGGTTTAGGGGTAGAATGGAATGAGAGTGGTATGGGTGGATTGGAATGGGGTGGTTTTTTGGGATGGAATGAGATGGGATGTGTTGGGTTGTGGAGATATTGGGAATGGGCGTGTGGTGGGGTGGCGTGGGGGTGCATGGAATGGGATGAGATTGAGTGGTATGGGATGATTTAGGGATGGAATGAGATGGGGTTGACTGATATAGGGTGGATTGGGATGGCATGTTTTTTGGTGGAATGGGATGAGATGGATTGGGTTGGGGAGGTGTTGGGAAGGGGTAAATAGAGTGGAATGATTTGGGGTTGGAATGAGGCGAGTTGTATGGATAGGTGTTGGGAATGGGTGGACGGGGTTGGGTGGGGGTGGAATGGGATGGAGACGAATAGGATGAAATGGTGTTGAGAAGGGGTGGTCAGGTTGGGATAGGATGGAATGACGTTGATGTGGGATGGCAAAAGGTGAAATGGGATGGGGTTGTGTTTGGGAGGGATGGACTGGGTGGATGGGATGGCGTAGAGTGTAATAGAGGCGGCGTGGGGTGATGTAGAGGTGGGGTGGGGTGTGTAGAGGTGGGGTGGGGTGTGTAGAGGTGGGGTGGGGTGTGTAGAGGTGGGGTGGGGTGTGTAGTGGTGGGGTGGGGTGTGTAGAGGTGGGGTGGGGTGTGTAGAGGTGGGGTGGGGTGGGGTGATGTAGAGGTGGGGTGGGGTAATGTAGAGGTGGGGTGGGGTGATGTAGAGGTGGAGTGTGGTGATGTAGAGGTGGGGTGGGGTGATGTAGAGGTGGGGTGGAGTGGGGTGGGGTTGGATGCTGAGAGACGGAAAAGGGCGGGAGGTTGTTGGGTTGGTAGGGTGGATGATCTATGTTAAGCTATGTTTAGGTGAAGTGGACTGGGTTTAGGTCAGACGATATTGAGACTGCATCACATCGTCACTTGGAATCGCGACATCCCGCCCACTCTTTTTTCTGAATTGATACGGAGCCTGAGCAGCCCATCCGTAACCCTGTCTGATGGCGACTTTTGTTTGTATTCCTCCACTGTCCTTTACTCTTCAATAACTTTCACCAGTCTGCAAATAATAACGCCACAGTCATCTTTCAACAATGGTTTATGCGGGTCCTCACAGGTACCCTTTTTACTCCTTGAGGACAAGCGATGCGAGTCATTAAGCACATCTCTTAAGAAATCATGCACTCACAGGTACCCTTTTTACTCCTTGAGGAGAAGCGATGCGAGTCATTAGGCACATCTCTTAAGAAATCATGCACTCGCAGGATCCAAGCACGATCAAACTGCAAACTTCAAACTGCACACGTGGCATCTTCACAACCCACGCCGGGCCATCACCATCTACGTTGTCCTGAGTGTGGGAGGGGGGTGGGGTGGGGGTGGAGGGCCAAGTGGTTGGGATGGGGGGGGATAGAAAGAAGAGGTGATGGGATGGATGAAGATTGAAACTTTATACTATGTCCAATATTTACCGTGGCAGGAGTTATTACAAGTACGTGTCTAGAATGTCATATGCTTGTTTATGGCTGAAATTATCGCGTGGCGATAGTGAAGAATTTTCTCTTTCAGCTTGGACCGACAGAGAGACTAAGCTCAGACCTAGGAGAGGAAAATATACATTTACTCATGCTTGGACCGACAGAGAGACTAAGCTCAGACCTAGGAGAGGAAAATATACATTTACTCATGCTTGGACCGACAGAGAGACTAAGCTCAGACCTAGGAGAGGAAAATATACATTTACTCATGCTTGGACCGACAGAGAGACAAGCTCAGACCTAGGAGAGGAAAATATACATTTACTCATGCTTGGACCGACAGAGAGACAAGCTCAGACCTAGGAGAGGAAAATATACATTTACTCATGCTTGGACCGACAGAGAGACAAGCTCAGACCTAGGAGAGGAAAATATACATTTACTCATGCTTGGACCGACAGAGAGACAAGCTCAGACCTAGGAGAGGAAAATATACATTTACTCATGCTTGGACCGACAGAGAGACAAGCTCAGACCTAGGAGAGGAAAATATACATTTACTCATGCTTGGACCGACAGAGAGACAAGCTCAGACCTAGGAGAGGAAAATATACATTTACTCATGCTTGGACCGACAGAGAGACAAGCTCAGACCTAGGAGAGGAAAATATACATTTACTCATGCTTGGACCGACAGAGAGACAAGCTCAGACCTAGGAGAGGAAAATATACATTTACTCATGCCTGCAACCGTGGTATGAGAGTCTGCACAGACAAGATGTTATTTTTAAGTCGCTGCCTTCACAGACAAATATGGATTAAGAACGCCGATTTTCAGGCGCACAAGGAAGAAGGCTTTTAGCCGAAAATTTGCGCTGTTAATCCATATTTGTCTGCGAATACAGAGACTTTGAAAGAATGCCTTGTTTGTGCTGACTCATGCAAAGAAAATGGCGGATGACCTCAGTTTGGACGACGCAATGTGTATTTTAATCATCGTTTGGAACGTACAAAAAGTACTGTCCGGTTTGATGTCACAGTGAGGATAGCTAATGCAATCGTCGCAATGTCACGCTATAGAAAAAAGTTCATGGCAGAAGAACTGTTGGTGCATGCG
>JAWQFJ010002775.1:37783-50283 GCA_034096865.1 Theodoxus fluviatilis
CTGTTTGTCAGGGTGGCGGCGTGGCAGGTCCCGAGGCTGGCTCGCTGATGGGAGTCAGACGGAGCTGCCTGGGATTGGATGCGGAAAAGGCGAATATGACATATAATGACCTCCATTCATGTGAAATATTTACACAGATATGAAGCGGGTAATTTGCCACTTAGGCCGGATATTTAATGCGGACTTGTCAGGGCGAGTCAGCCTGACGCAAGCCAGCCTCCGAATTTACATCGGCGCGAGGCGCCTGGTCCATTTCCCTCAATCCTCCCCTGTCCGGAATTGAAACTTCAAAAGATTATTTCTCCATGAAGGGGGTGCTAATGAAGATGGGCCCAGACAAGCTCCATTTGTAGAAAAGATACTGGGCGTCCCTCTTATCGTCCCGGATGGAGCTGATAAATGCCCCTGAATCCCAGACCAGGGTTAATTTGGAGGGAGGGGTGGAGGTTCTGGCTAAGGGGGGATCCCAGCCCTGGGCTTTGGAAGCCTGCAAGTCGCCCCACTCGGTGCCAGAACCCTGGAGCCCTAGCAGAACCCTGGCAGTGCTCTGTGGTGCTGGCTGCCACTCAGACCTCACACCACTGTCTGGGATGGGAAGCCACTCAGTCAGGCGCTGCACCAAAACTGCACTCGTGTCAACCGCTGTGGAGGTCTGAGAAGCTGCCCAAGTGTGGGAACTGCACTCTTGCATGGCCCCAGGAAGGTCGTTTGTTTACCGCCTGATTGTGTGAAGTCAAACAGTTGATGCCGGAGGAAGTTGAAAACTGACACCCTGGCAAGCGCTGCTGTGGTGTTTGGACGTCACGTAGTGATGCGTGCCAAGGTTAAGTGCCTCACAGGCTCGCAGGACTGCGGCTCTCGTGTTTGACTTGTGAGCTCCGCAGGGAAAGAGACACATGCATCTATCGAAGGAGGTGCTGTCTCGCCATCTTGCAAGAAGCACGTTCTTTACACGTGTCCACACCACTCTGTGCAACGTTGAAGCGATCAGACCAACAGAGAAGGTTGTCTTCATCTGGACCTTTTCCTCGCCAGCGTGATCGAAACAGAGTATCTGGCACGATCAACTCTGAGACCATCGTCAGCTTGACTACTTGAAGTCTGCTAGGGTCATTCAAGTGTTCCACGTGACTTACCAGCAACCTGTGACATTTGGCAGCAGGTTGCGCTTGCCATCACAAAATCTGAACAAGGCGTTACTAAGACTCCACCATGCTATTCTGAAGCAGTGCTGAGGTTACTTTAGAACTCCGGCAAGACTTTATTAAAACTGACTAGAGACCACATCAAGATAACTGAAGGACTGTGTCAAGACCTTGTGAAGAGAGATAAGAAACTGCACCGAGGCTGTGTTAATTCAAACTGGGTAGATGTTGAATAAATAAATCACAAAAATTACATTACCTATTGTTTAAAAAGACTGCATCTCGATAATTCAGTCGTCTTCGAGGTTGCTTTGACTTGACGTGCGAAAGACAGATTCATTCAAATTTACGGAACGTTTACTAAGACTGCTGAGAACATGCAAGACCACGGAAAATGTCCTAAGTGTGGAAAGACTTCCGAGATTGTAGTATAACACCGCCAAAACCAAAGGGCGAAGGTACTGAGAAGCCTTTAGTGCTGCCCAAAGACTGCTTGCAGACTATCCTGAGAACGTAACAAGTGCCTCCTGCACGCGCTGCTTTCATCTTCGCTCTGCTCTTCAGAAAGTTGGGTGAGTCTTTGCTCACGGAGTGTTTAACACAAATTCTAATTTCAGTTTCGCCCATGGTAGAAAGATTCGATATTCATTCCCCGTTTCCTCAGAATTGTTTCTAATGAATTTTGGATGAGTTTGGCGTGTTGGAGTCTGTGCTTCTGTTGAGTGAACAAGCTCGACCGCCAGCGATGATGGCGCGAAATGCACAGATATTACACCTTCCTAGCTTGAGGCAAGACATTGTGTGGAGCCAAGCGTAGGCATATGAGGTAAATCGTGACCATATTCATGTGATGAATTCGAAGTATTTCCCATTGTTTTGAAGTTTCGAAATAACGGCTGAGTAATGGAACACATGCACGCACTCCACCATTGTCCACCAACACTCCTGGCAGCACATCTATCCCATGTTTGTTTGTGTGGGTTTCATGAAAACCTATCCAACTGTATTGTTCCTGTGCTTTTTAATATACAGATCTGGGCGTGTTCTGTTCGCATCATCGTAAACAGGTTTCATATCGCCCACGGTTTTTTGACTCACATGCGAAGCAAAAGTGAGTCTATGTACTGAGCCGTGTCGTCCGTCCGTCCGTCCGGGCGTCCGTCCGTCCGTCCGGGCGTCCGGGCGTAAAAAACTTAAACGTTGGATTTTTCTCGGAGACTATTAAGTCTATCAACACCAAATGTGGCATGATGGTGTATGATGACAAGGCCTCAAAAAACATACATAGTGACTTGACCTTGCTTCAAGGTCAAGGTCACAGGAGCCATAAATGTGGTCTCAAAAACAGTCATTTTTCACATTTTCCCCATTTTCTCCCACGTTATTGAGAATGGCGACCTTAGCTACAAGTGGTATATAGGTCAAAGCAAGCCCTATCTATTGATACCAGTTTGGTTGACCTTGCTTCAAGGTCAAGGTCACAGGAGCTCTTCAAAGTTGGATTGTATACATATTTTGAAGTGACCTTGACCCTGAACTATGGAAGATAACTGTTTCAAACTTAATAATTATGTGGGGCACATGTTATACTTTTATCATGAGACACATTTGGTCACATATCATGAAGGTCAAGGTCACTTTGACCCTTATGAAATGTGACCAAAATGGGGTAGTGAACCACTAAAAGTGACTATATCACATGTATTTTGGTAGGAAAATTGTGTAAAGCATTTCTTTGTGTATGATGTCATTGGTAGGTTTAGTTGTTTGACCTTGACCTTGAAGGTCATCTGAAGGTCAAGGTCATATAAAGGTCAAGGTCAAGCATGTGAGTCGTATGGGCTTTGCCCTTCTTGTTTCTTTAATTGACAACTGACTACAGAGAACGGGAACTTCGAAGCAGTCATTGCGTTTGGTCATCCTTGTGTAATTGACGTGATTTTATCCGCTTTCACTTATCGTTACTCTTTGGAATTTCAGGTTGGTCGATTCAACATTACCAAATTGTGGTCACACCTTTGTCTCTAACGTAAATTGGGACCGCTCGAACCATTTTTATTAACTCGCTGCATCCAAGGGTATCTGCGTTTTTGAGCATGATTAGTAGAAATGGGTCAAAACTTCTCCGTGTTGTAAACAGTGTGGGCAGGCGGAGCTCGTTTGGCAAAGGAACAGCTGCAAGGAATCGATCCTGAACCGCGTCAAGAACGAACCCTATCCCCAAGCCGCCAGCATCTACTTGGCTTTCATCAGCTACATAACATTTGCCCCAACGAGCGGACATTTTCAGCAGGCAAATGTCGAGTTTGCGCAAAAATGTCTGGGACTGATGCAGAAAAGGAGCCCGGCACTGCTGGTGTGCTGCTGGTGTGCTGCTGGTGTGCTGCTGCCATCCAGATGGCGCGAAGTCGCTGGAAAATCCCGCGCAGGTGTACGCCTATTCGCGCCATTTTTATGGCAGTGGCGAGAAGATTACCTCCGCACCGAAACGCCGCCAATTAGCAAAGGGAGAGCACCCAAACTAGCCCAGGTGCCAGTTGCCAGACTGGGGCAGGCGGGTGGTAAAGGAAAGGCCTCTGAGAGGTGGTGCTCCCCTGGCCTGGTCTGTGAGGCTCAGAGCCCATCAGGCATCCAGACACCTGATAACACTGCCACGGGGCAGGACAGGGGGAGGGAAGAGGCGGAGAACAGGGGAGAAGGGGGGGGGGGGGGGGGGGGGGCGGAATTGAGAGGGAGGCGGGCAAATGGGAAGTTGAGATACAGGGGGTGGGGGACTCATTAGTGAGAGGAATGTTAGCACACCAGCGACGTAACCTCAAACATAATGGGATAGGGAAGGACGACTACTTCATGTCGTGAAGGAGAAACGTGGAACATAGAACAAGAGCCAGTTGAGAAGGAAAGTCACTTGAAGTTGTGGCAATGATGGCAGAGAAAAGAGGGGGTAGGGGTGGGGGATGAGGGGCCGATTCTGAGAGAGGCGTAGGGGTTAGGGGTGTGTGTTGCAGGTACGCATCAGCACTGAGTGAGTGGCCCACTAAAGCACTAATGGGGGGCTCTAGAACCTGTCGGCCTGTTCGTGGTGGGGCGCCGGCCATGTTAACAACCCCATAATTGTCGGAGGGCTCTGCGGTGTTCCTGGCCAGACACAGCTATGCACCGACTTGACTTCTGGCTGGCAGCTCCGCTCACCGTCATTACAAAATGTGGGTCGCAACGTTCAACTTCAAGGGGGGGGGGGGGGGGGGGGGGGGGAGGAGTTGAGAAGGGTTTGGGGCTCTTGGTGGGACGAGGGAGACCAAAAAAAGGGGTTGAGAGGAGTGAAAACTCAGCAGGGGGGAAGGGGAGTGCTTCAAAAATTCAGTCTGAGAGATACAAGAAAAGGGGAAGGGGGCCCTGAAGGAGGGTGGTGTGGGGGGTGGGGTTTGTTACTTTAAAAATTGAGACGTGCGGGGATGGAAGGGGGTGGGTAATTGGGGATGGGGAAATGGAGGTGTTAGAGGGGGGAAAAACTGGAAAGTGAGCTGCGAGAAAACACGTGCTCGACTAATGTGGTCTGGAAGGGCGAAACGGGAGCTCGCCAATGTTTTGATTGCGTTTTTATCCCACCCTTATCTCCTGATGCTATCCCGTCCGTGCCACTGAGCGTACGAGCGAAGAGCCAACGGAGTCGGAGAGGCGAGGGATTGTCTCCCCTGCAGTGGCTCTCGCAGCGAGAGAGGCGCAATTGTGCATTTTGCTCGTGACAGTTGTCCACGCGCTGCTGCCTATTTTTGTCATGTGTGGGTGGTAGGGACGGTGGGGGTGGGAGGTGAAGGGTGGGAGGTGGGAGGAAACGTGATGTTTTGGTTCCTGTTAGAAATGTCGTCTCTGACGGTGACGCTGTACTTTTCTGTAAGGCGACGTTTTCCCCTGGACTTGTTCCTTTCGTATTAGAGACGAAGCTTGTCAGTCTGTGTTGCTCCATACCCATATCTTTTTCCAAATCAGTATGTGTTTAATACACGTCGCATTATATGTTGTTGAAACCAGACGACAATCTTACACTGTGCTCTGGTGAAGTAACATTTCTCTCGTTGATGTATGCAAATCAATGCACAAATGTTCTGGTGCACTAATGATTATTCATTTGTTTGCGCTTTCGACCGTTTTCGCAACATTTGACGTGTGCAAATAAATTTCACCTAACTTTCAACTTTAGCGGCTGACTGGTGACCGCCGGACTAAGAAACAACATCCCTATGCGAGCGCACATGCACTAATTCTTTCGCCTGCACCTTTGCTTCCTCTGGAACCACGTATGTATTCTCTGTCTCAAACTCATACTCATAGATCCGCAGTAGACCTTCTCGCACCTTATTTTTCGTGAGGCATTTCCAGTTTCCGCGATCAAACTAGCAGTGTGTGTATCCTTTCCACCTTGATCAAAGTACGATGCTTCCCCCTTTTAGCGGCGTGTGTATCCTTTCCTCTTTCTATAACAAAGAGCTACAAGTGACAGTAGTGTTTTGAGACTCATTGATGAAACGGAAATGGTGCAAGTCATGTGATCCATGCAGGAAGTGACGTGCAACGCTAAGTCCTGTGAATCAGGGAGTCTTGTCATCGTGACTGACAAGCTCAGACAGTGCCACCCTGCTGTCATAACTCTGACCTTCTGTTGACTTGAAAGGACCCCGCAAGTTGAGGACATAGCATCGAACCCTGTCCAGTTCTGTAGCCTTTTGTCTCCTCCCTTTCTATTATGTTTCTGTGTTAGCTGTTTGTGGCGTGTGTGTGTGTGTGTGTGTGTGTGTGTGTGTGTGTGTGTGTGTGTGTGTGTGTGTGTGTGTGTGCACATGTAAATGAAAGTGCCCATGTATATGTGTGTGTATGTGTGTTTGTGTGTGTATATGTGTGTTTGTGTGTGTGTGTGTGTGTGTGTGTGTGTGTGTGTGTGTGTGTGTGTGTTTCTGTGTGTGTGTGTGTGTGTGTTTGTGTGTGTGTGAGGCTCCTTGTTTGCACGCAAATAGCCATTCACGGCCCCATAGAACGTCTTTGTCTCTTTACTCTCCTACACGCCAAGCAGGATCACTCATGAGTCGTTGACACAGGGAATCTGGAGAGAAATATCAGCGTGTAAACCGATTCTCGCACATGGGCCTCAACCACACGCACCCTTTCTCGACTGAAGATTTGTGTCACACCTGGTTGTGGGTGCAGCCCATTCCCTGCACAGGAAGACTGCGTGACAGAGGTAGCTTCCGCTCGCTTTAGCAGTTATGTAATACCACATGATGGGTTTGCTTTTTGGGGGTACTGCTGTAGTGCATCCTTGTGTGAGTTTCCACGTATGTGTGCATGAGCATGTGTGTGTGTGTGTGTGTGTGTGTGTGTGTGTGTGTGTGCATGTCTGTGTGTGGAGGTCGTATTTCATCGTGTTTGCGAGAATGTGCGTAAATATGAGAGAGAGAGAGAGAGAGAGAGAGAGAGAGACAGACAGACAGACAGACAGACAGACAGACAGACCAGGACACAGAGAGAGAGAGAGATAAAGAGAGAGAGAGAGACAAAGAGAGAGACAAAGAGAGAGAGAGACAAAGAGAGAGACAAAGAGAGAGAGACAAAGAGAGAGAGAGACAAAGAGAGAGAGAGAGAGAGAGAGAGAGAGAGGCGGTCATTGAAGTCGTTTTTAAATCCGACTCACTTAGCAAATCTTCAGAGGGAGGGAGGGAGGGAGGAGTGGATGGTGTTTTACGACCTATCTGCCTTTGTATGCTATATAAGACCCTTAAGCACTAAAATCACTAGAAGAATTCAAAGTAAGCGCGAATCAAGTCACGATGTCTCCATTTATTCGCCACTTACGAATTGCGTAGGAAGACGCGGTGGATCAATTCTTACCCCGAACCCACAGGGGGGAATTTTCAGAGGGCAATGTTAGTCAAAGGTATTCCTACGTTTCTTCAGTTTCGTGGATTGTTGAGACACTTGTGTCAATGCGTAATGAGGCACGTAGGCCTACTGACATTGCTTCACACTAAGTGAGGTCGTGAGCTTGCTTGAACGATTTGGCGTAAAAATACTATTAATTCTGTGCAGTGCGGATTAATTTGAATGAGGGGGAAATCGGTCGGAAAAAGCATGCCAAAGAGCGAATATTACTTCTTCGTCACGCAAATATCACATGCTGGGTTTATCGGTTAACGACCGCGTGTTCTCGGGGTTACTCTGTAGGCCTTTTTTCCAATTACCATGGTCATGTACTCGTCCGTGTACATTATATATGTACACGTTTTAGCAGCGCAATGACCAAATAAAATCTATACAATTAATAGAGTTGCCAAATTAAGCTGTGGATGTATGTTATGTAATGCATATCTGTCTGCCTGTCTGTCTGTCTGTCTGTCTGTCTGTCTGTCTGTCTGTCTGTCTGTCTGTCTGTCTGTCTGTCTGTCTGTCTGTCTGTCTGTCTGTCTGTCTGTCTGTCTGTCTGTCTGTCTGTCTGTCTGTCTGTCTGTCTGTCCGTCCGTCTGTCCGTCCGTCCGTCCGTCCGTCCGTCCCTCCCTCCGTCCGTCCGTCCGTCCGTCCGTCCGTCCCTCCGTTCCTCCCTCCCTCCCTCCCTCCCTCCCTCTCTCTCTCTCTCTCTCTCTCTCTCTCTCTCTCTCTCTCTCTCTCTCTCTCTCTCTCTCTCTGTCTGTCTCCATCTCTCTCTCAAGTCTGCAGATGCTTAGACGTACCGTAAAGGCAAACCTTTGCATCAGGGTTTGGTTCCTCCATTACAGGCGCCATGCAGATTTCGCAGGAGTCGTCAGCAGCGCAGGAGAAGCGGCAGGAGTGTGCTGGTTGCAAGAAGAGGATCGGGGACCGCTACCTGCTGAAGGCGCTGGACCAGTTCTGGCACGAGGACTGCCTCAAGTGCTCCTGCTGCGACTGCAGACTGGGGGAAGTGGGATCCACGCTCTTCACAAAGGCAGACCTCCTGCTGTGTCGCCGTGACTACCTCAGGTGAGCGGATGTGGATGTGACGAAAAGAGATTTCTCACACCTGTAGAGATCGAGGAACCCCGGTGATCTAAGCTTGCCGTAGCTTGCTTGGTACTGTGGCTAAAGAACATTGCCTGAGCGCTGTGTGTCAAGGCAGAACGAACAGTACTCGTGACCTATGTTTCCTGCTTGCGCCACTGAATTTGAGGAGTGGTCAGTCGCGCTTTGACGACGCCATGATGCTGTCATGAAATAAGGATCATTTTATTTAAGATTTTGGTATTCATATATTTCATATTGAATATCATCTCATATCATCATGTCCTGGAGTTACAGATGGTTGAAAATACCTATTTTCTAATCCATGTCATTAATGTCAGTGCACTAAAAATCTTGGAATAGGTACAGAATGTCTACGTCCCAAGAGACATATTCACAGAGTCATAAGGCCGACGAATATCATGGTGTTTACCACCATGGAAGGCAACATTAGATAACTCTGTAACACATTACTATACTATCACTCTGGACATTTTCCAACTGTGAATATACTGCCCGCATAGGTCCAACAACTGTAGCGGCACAGTATAGGAGTCCGGTGCCTTGCCGTGAGATCGGGAGTACGAAGGGCTGAGGAAAGGAGAGCACGACTTCTCCCAGAGCTCCAGAGGGAAGAGAAGAGCGGAAGGCCACCAGGAGACCCTCAGTTCTGCCTGCAAGAATTGAAAACGAGACTGCCGCTTTAGAGTTGGACTTTGAACCATACGCCATACAAACGGGAGCCTGCCGAGTTTACTATCACAAAAGCTTTGCCAAAATGGCGTAGCAAACACAAAGGTGTACACCATTAAAATGTCATAATATACTAAAGACCACACTACAACAGAGAACAGCAAAGGGCTAACTTCCGTTGTCTTTCTTCACGTAGGTTGTTCGGGACCACTGGCTACTGCTCAGCTTGTTCGAAAATGATTCCCGCCTTTGAGATGGTAATGAGGGCCAAGGGAAACGTCTACCACCTGGAGTGCTTTGCATGCCAACAGTGCAACCACAGGTACGTCACAGAAGTGGTGGTGGTGGTGTTGCTGGTGGTGGTGCTGGTGTTGGTGCGAGTGCTGGTGGTGGTGCTTGTGGTGGTGCTGATGGTGGTGGTGGTGGTCTTGGTGGTGGTGGTGGGTGCTGGTGGTGATGATGGTGGGTGCTGGTGGTGGCAGTAGTGATGATAATGGTTCTGGTGACGATGGTGGTGATGGTTATGGTGGTTATGGTGGTTATGGTGGTGATGGTTGTGGTGGTGATCATGTTGGTAACGATGATGGTGGTATTGACGGTGGTGATGGTAATGGTATTAACTGAAACATGATAGCTACGATGGTTATTGTAGAAATCGGTGGAGTCTATTGAAGCGATTGGTGTGTGTGTGTGTGTGTGTGTGTGTGTGTGTGTGTGTGTGTGTGTGTGTGTGTGTGTGTGTGTGTGTGTGTGTGTGTGTGTGTGTGTGAGTGTTAGCGATGGGCTGTAGCCTAAGAGGTGTTATAATGAGGATGCATTCACAACTTGGGGAGTTCAAAACTTCTAGCTGCCATTCAGTCTGTTTTCCTTCATCATTGAATATCTTCTCACGTGTTTTTTTCTCATGTTCCTTTCCTTCATTCTTCTTCCTTGTCTATGTGTGGGCACGCGGCGCATTCGCGTGTGCTTGTGTATTCAGTGTGAGTTGGTCTGTCTGTCTGTCTGTCTGTCTGTCTGTCTGTCTGTCTGTCTGTCTGTGTGTCTGTCTGTGTGTCTGTCTGTGTGTCTGTCTGTCTGTCTGTCTGTCTGTCTGTTTGTCTCTCTCTCTCTCTCTCTCTCTCTCTCTCTCTCTCTCTCTCTCTCCCCATCTCTCTCTTGTCTCTCTCTTTCTCTGTCTCTCTCTTTCTGTGTTTTTATGTTTAACTTCGCCCTCTCTCTCTCTCTCTCTTTCTCTCTCTCTCTCTCTCTCTCTCTCTCTCTCTCTCTCTTGCTCGCTCGCTGTCAAGTGCACCGCACATTTAGATCTCCGTGATTACTAAGCAAAGCAGAATAATGAAAACGGCTTCGTTCACAATCGTCATCATCTCCACTCTTCGAAGGTAACTCATCAATCATATCGTAAATCACGGGCACTCTCCGTGGCTTCGTTGTTTTATTTGCTGAGATCACACACGGCATCTGTCAGATTAGAAAGGCATCAAACCACTGGGAGATTTCATCACGAAAAAATCATAGGCAATGAATATCACAACGGCTGGGTAGCGAGGATGAAATATGCACTTCACAGTGAAATGTACATGTACATGTCTCTCTGACCCGTGGCTTTTAGGGGGGGGGGGGGGGGGATGGAAAGAGCTGGAAAATAACTGAGGTACAATGAGTGGTCATGGTGGCTTCGCACACGTTTTGCGTGTCGGATAGGATTCTGGGATTCTGTTGGCATGAGGTAGGCCGAATCTTCTCTCAATCTCTGCCCGCACTCGACGTCACGCCGCCATCACCAGGCATGTGCCGAGGAGGACCACAGGTCTTTGTCGGCAGCGTTCCTTTCATGTCTCATCATTCCATATGAATAAAGATTATGTGGACAGTAATGCCCTGCCTGATAGTGCGCCATTTTGGATCATTGATACTTCTCCTGAGATAGCTTGTAGTAAGGAAGAGCCTGCCGAACTGACACCAAAGAATTGTGGATTTCACAACATGATTAAATGAGGTATGTCACCCTAGACTGCAGCGCAGAAAGCAGTACGTATTTCCACGAGGCAAAGTAGACGTCTTTGAGGCCCGCAGTTAAGTTTGCTACGATTTCATGTTTAATCACAATCATTTTGTCTTGGCTACCAAATTCGTGCCTGGCCTATCTTAATTAAGGGGCAGCTCACTTAGTAGCGCTAATCTGCATAAGTAAGACCAATTCAATGCACAAGAGAGCTCTTGACGAATTTAACCGAGATGGCCTCTAAAGCTTTCCACAACTTACCTTACCTTACAGCATCCCAAGTCTTCTAAAGACCCGACTGATGAAAATTTTGTTCTAGAATATGAAGTCTGGTCTTTTACTGCAGCGGATATTGAACTGGTCTTGTTGCGTGACATGAGTGCATGTAAGTCTTCAACTCTGGAGCCCGTAGGTTTAGGGCATCGAGTCTTTTTAGATATCATCATTGTCAAATGTACTGCCCAGATCACTACCAAATCGCTTTTGGCCTGAACACACTCTCCGAAACTACAAAACGGACGCGAAAAGGCGTCTAGTGATTATGATATCATCAGACTATCCATCCATAACTTGTACCCAGTGACTGGGAGTCTTACAGGATGATTAATCTCTTTAAATTCGCGTGAAAAACTGGCACTGCATCGGAAATAAACCGGACGACTCTTTCATTTTTGTCGTTTGCTATAGATGAACGCAGATCATTATTCTTTTCTGGCAGGCTGTCGCTTGAACAGGTTTTTGAGTCGATTAGTGATGAAAGGAATATGAACATTTTAACCATTTGATGACTTTATCCGTCCGGCTTAATTTCATCTCGGCTAGCGCGCGGACTAGAAATGGATTCGAGTTGAAAGTACTAATGGAAAGAACTGCAATCGGATTTTGACGCACGAAAAAATGAAACTGCGTAAGATCTTCCTTCACGCTGTTTAGGCCATCTCCTGTGCAGCTCCGTCTCTCCAGCGGCATGGGAGGATGAAAAGTGCGAGGCCTGAGGAGGAGAGACGAAAGTCTGTCAGCACAGAGATTAACACGAAGCCTCCCGCTTATCTTCTTACAACAAGGTGTGGTCCAGGCATCCTTACATCAAACGTGAAGCCGGCTCGTGGACAGCGTGGCTGTGGTGCCGAACAGATATGATGACTCTTTGAAGGCAGCGCGGGATGAGAGAGATTCCTCGTCGCTTCCCCAGAGAAGAAAGCTTAGGCATTCCATCAGATATTAATCAGCCCCACATGAAATATGTGGCGTCCAAATGAGAAAAATTATCGACGGGCACTTATTTTCAAATATATTAAAGGTTCAGCAGTTTTTCCTTTCATGTCGCCCTCTGTGGGTTGGGGGACAGAATAGACCCCCTGTGGGTTGGGGGTCAGAATAGACCCCCTGTGGGTTGGAAGTCCCAATAGACCCCCTGTGGGTTGGGGGTCAGAATAGACCCCATGTGGGTTGGGGGTCAGAATAGACCCCCCCTGTGGGTTGGGGGTCAGAATAGACCCCCTGTGGGTTGGGGGTCACAATAGACCCACCGCGTCATCCTACGCGATTCGTAAAAGGCGAAAAACTAGGGACATCGTGTCTTGCGCTTACCCAAAAATATTCTAGTCATGTTCGTGCCTTATGGCCTTACAGAGTCTACAAAGGCTGATAGTCCG
>JAWQFJ010002775.1:54063-61563 GCA_034096865.1 Theodoxus fluviatilis
ACACCGGAAACCACCAGAATAGAAAGTGGCGCACCTCAGTGGCATACAGCTGTCTATATAGGTGCCCGAGACGCCCGAGTCGAGCTAAATACTGGATGATGGGATGGATGGATGGATGGATGATGGATGGATGGATTGGATTGATATGTGATGGATGATGGATGGATGATGGATTGATGGATGATGAATTGGATGATGGATGATGATGGATGTGATGGATGATTGGATGTGATGGATGGTTGGATGAGTGTGGAATGATGGATGGATTAGATGGATGGATTGATGATGTGATTGAGGATGATGATGGATGGATGGATGTATTGATGGGATGTTATTGAAATGATGGATTGGATGACGATGGATGATGGTGATGAGGATGGTGATTGCATGGATGATGGATTGGATGGATGGATTGGTTGGATGGATGGATTGGAATTGATGGGAGGATGGATGATGGATGGATGGATGTGGATGATGATGGATGTATGGATTGTAGTGGATGATGGTGATGATTGGATGATGATGGGAGATAGATTGGTGGATGATTGATGGATGGATGGAGATGATGATGGATGATGGAGATGGATGATGATGATGATGATGTGGGATGGTGATGGTAGGATGGATGGATGGTGATGGATGGATGAGGAGTGATTGGATGATTGTATGGATGGATTGCATGAGCTGGATGGCTGGATGTAGTGATGATAGATGGTGATGGATCATGGATGTGATGGATTGATGATGGGTATGCGATGACGATTGGATGGATGAGTACATGGATGATGGATTGGATGATGATCCATGGATGGATGATGAGATGAGGATGGATGGATGGATGGATGGATGGATGGATGGATGGATGGATGGATGATGGATGGATGGATGGATGGATGGATGGATGGATGGATGGATGGATGATGGATGGATGGATGGATGGATGGATGGATGGATGGATGGATGGATGGATGGATGGATGATGGATGGATGATGGATGGATGGATGGATGATGGATGGATGATGGATGGATGATGATGGATGGATGGATGGATGATGGATGGATGGATGGATGGATGGATGGATGGATGGATGATGGATGATGGATGGATGGATGATGGATGGCTGGATGGATGGATGGATTGATGGATGGATGATGGATGGATGGATGATGGATGGATGGGTGATGGATTAATGGATGATGGATTGATGGATGATGGATGGATGATGGATGGATGATGGATGATGGATGATGATTGATGGATGATGGATGGATGGATGATTGAACGGATGGATGGATGGATGGATGGATGGATGGATGGATGGGGAGTGGATGTGGTATGGATGGATGGGTGGATGGGATTGGATGGGATGGAGGATGGAAATTTTTCGACAACAGGCCGTGTGTCAGACCCTTCCGGCTACTGGAGTGACGCTCCAGTGCTCTATGACCGACCGGGGTCCAAGCTGTATGTGAAGGGGGGGGTGGGGTGAATAGCAGAGGGTCACTTGGTGGTGGGGTGGCTCGAGCATCCATGGGCGCGCCAGTTTTGCGATCTCTTTGTTCATTCCGGTTTGTGAGAAAAATATAATAACAAAAACAAACGAGTCTTATTCTTGTTCTTGAGCAACATTGCAAAGAACATTGTCAGTAGATTTTGTGCAGGACGTGTCAAAAATACAGGAGGTGAAGAAAGATAGCAGGAGACGAGAGAAGAGGAGAGAGAGAGAAGAGACAGAGCGAGCGACGACAGAGAAGAGAAGTGGGAGAGAACGAGGGAGAGTGAGAGAGAGAGAGAAGGGGAAGAAAAAAAAGGGGAGGGAACAGACTGGGGAAAGGGAGGAAGGAAGAGAGAATGAGAGTAGAGGGATGGGTGGGGAGCGAGAATGAGAGAAGAGAGACAGAGAGTCTCAGAGAGAGAGAGAAAGAGAGGCGAAACCAAAATAGGAAGAAGAATAGTGTTATGTGACTTTGTGTGTGTGACATGTTACGTTGGTGGTGGTGGGGTAGAGAGAAAGACTGTTTTAGTGTGTGGTGGTTGGGTGTGATGAGATTGGGTCCTCACTTGCTCTGGGGGGTGAAAACAGAAGGAGAAGGGGAAGAGAGGTGTATGAGAGTAAGCAGTGGTAGGGTGGGAGAGAGAGAATCGAGAGAGAGAGTGCGAGAGAGGGAGAGAGAAGGACAGCGAGAGAGGATAGAACAGAGAGGGACTCAGAGAGGGACAGCGAGATGAGAGCGAGACAGGAGAGAGAGAGTGAGCGTAGCCATAAGTACTGATCAAAAGATCAGATAAAGGCCTCGCAGCCTAAGACATCTGAGGACATATCTATCTAAATTAATTCTCCTATAAACTGTCCTCGCAAATGACGTCACGTTATTGAGGACATCGTCGCCCACATGTTGGAAAGCTAAATTTCGCCCATCCCCAGGTGTGTGTGTCGAAATATCAGTCCTGGCATATAAAGGATCAGAAATAGTGTACTTTGCAGATGAAAACGGCACGCTATATCATTGACATATCAGAGATTTGTGCTTTTCAAGGGGGGTCCATGATTCATTTCAATAATTTTTAGAGAGGGTGTGCTGGTCGAGGTTGTGGGCACCTTAGAAAACCACTTTCTCTGTCAGACCTCGATTCATGAAAATTTGATGCATTCAATCGGACCTAACTTCCAGTTTGTGTTGACAAAAAAGAATGATGATCTCAAGGAAATCCGTCCAAGTAGTTTTGAGGAGATATAAGCCCGGGGTAGGTGCAAAAAAGGGCCAAGCCGGAGCTGCGGTGATGGAGAACTGGACGACAGACGAACACACACCCACAGTCACAAGTAGCAGGAGGGGGCAGGACAGACGATAAAGTCGTGTAGGGACACGCCGGTAAACCCCTGGAGGGACTAGTGGAATACGTGGTCATTCCAATGCATAGATTTCCTTTCCCCGTCTAAAAGAGCTGACGTTAAATTCCGTGTTGGTCCTACGCATGTCGTCATCGGCAGAATCGCTCACGCAATCATACGAATCTTTAAGAGAGCAATGTAAACGACAACATGTTTCCAGCAATAGAGTTTACTCATTCGCTTGCTGAACCATTTTATTTGCACAGTTATGCAATTCAGTCCAGTTCATTCACTCCCTTCATCTCGCCACAATAGTACGGTCCTCCTATGCTGTAACCAATACGTGGCGTACTGCAACCTGGCTGCCGGCACATGATGAGACATGGAACTTGGGGGGGGCGAACGAAGAGCGACCGACGGTGCGAAAAAGAGTCCCAGTATTACCGACATGCTGCAAGAACGATTGTCCAGAAATCCATTTCCAATGCCATACAGAGATGACGAGTGGGGTCAAATAGAAAGTGCAAAAGATCCATTATATTTGAGCGGATTCCTCCACCCAACTAGGTTCCCCTTTCCAAATAGATTACTCGAGCCGAAGTTTCGCCTCCATCAATAGCAGAACTACACGATTGCACAAGTATTTTGTGCCAGATTCTGTGCGATTAATTAATCATGCAGTCTGAATCTGACACGCAGTGGGCGAGATGGGGAGATAAATAGAAACTGATCATGCTAATGGGGGGGGGGGGGGGGGGGGGGGGGGGGGGCAGGGTGGAAGGGACTATTTTGTAGTTATCGTGAGGGCAGGCTTTGCTGCTCTGGCGTTTTAAGCACAGCGTGTATAATTCCTGTAGTCGTACGTGTATATACATTTTATCGTCTATGCTTTACTGTTCATACTGAACTCTCTAGTGCGATTTTATTTGTCTCCTCTATTTTCTACGACTTATACAATTGTGTAACTTTCGTTTCACTTGCTCTTATTTATTTGAAGCTGTATTCCATCAGGAAAAATGCCCATAAAAATTATGTGTTTGGACAATGAAGAATCATGAATAGCTAATCTTGTCCGTGCCCATCCATCCATCCATCCATCCATCCATCCATCCATCCATCCACCCACCCACACATCCATCCATCCATCCATCCATCCATCCATCCATCCATCCATCCAACCGTTCATTCATCCGTCCATCTATCCATTATCCATCTATTTATCAGTGAATCCATCCATTCATTCATCTATCCATCTATGCATCCATTCATGCACCCATCCATCCATCTAGTCGTGCATCCATTCATATATCAACACACTTATCCACATACCCACCCATTCACCAATCCACCTACACATACCAGCCCGAATTCCCGTATTCCACTTCTCAGAAGTGACTGCCTCCTTGCCTCCTAGGTTCAAGTTTTAATGCCATCCCTCTGACCTCCCTCTGACCTCCCTCTGACCTCCCTCTGACCTCCCTCTGACCTCCCTCTGACCTCCTTGCAGATTCTGTGTGGGCGACCGGTACTACCTGTGCGACAACAAGATCCTGTGCGAGTACGACTATGAGGAGCGGATGGTCTTCGCCAACATGAGCACCATGGGCTACGGGTACAACGCGCTGTCTCAGATCAAGCGCCAGACACAGAGCCTCAGTGATGACCTGTCCAGCGGATACGGCAGTCCCAGCCCAAGCTCACTCTGAGAGAAGAGAGCACTCACACCCAGCATCATTGATGTACATGTCTCTCTCTCTCTCTCTCTTTTCTATGTCTCTGGACCTCAAATTGTGGTGGCCCTGGTCAAGGCTGAAAGCTGGACAGCCAAGTGGACACCACCATATACTCTTTGCACCGGCAGTCGTGCTCGCCAACTGTCGATGATTTCCATGAATTCTCTGTTGTTGTGTGATGGATCCTGCCCCGAACATCACTTCTGGCCAGCCTACCTGTGACTTGTTCACTAGAGGAACTCAATGACTGGTATTAACTTTCTAGTCAGGTTGATGTTGTGCAGTTACTCTCCATTGATTGTTGGCGAGTTCTCCGGTCGAGTCGTGCAATGGAGCATTGATTACCTCTTGTGTGACCGCAGTCGGATCGCAGGAGCTTCGATGAAGACATCAACATGGACTCTTGACGAGAGCAAACCTCACTTGGCAACGTCATCTCGATGGGGTTTTCTCAGCAGTGGATCAAACCGGTCTCACGCAGTGTGAGCTAAATACTGGTCTCCAGTATCCTGGAACGTCCTCCAGTCTCTAGTCACTTTGACAATCTAGTCGTGATCCCCGACAAGGCTGGACACTGCAGCGACCAGACGTGTCACTGGGCTTGCTGGTGTTACGTTTGCTTGTAGGATAATGGAAATGTTACCCACATGGAACCAATGACAATGTGCCACGTAGAAGTTATTTGGAATTGTTCCTATCTTTTGTTTTTACTTGATAATTATGGGCATATGTAATTCTTTCAATCGACGTGAAGGAGTGTTCTTTGTGTGAAAAGTGCGTGATGCCTTTGTCTGCTTGCACTTGATTTCGAATTCTCAACAATATTCACAGCCAGAGACTGTAGGGATAAATCTACTCATTTATTTTGGACTTATAAATATTCAAAAGCCTTTAAACGTTTAGAAAAGACGGAATGTCAGTATTTACATTTGAAAGCACTTTTACTATATCAAAATATAAGAATAAAAAAGGACTTGTTTTAAGATGGAAAGCATAAATCTTGTTTGTAAATGTCAACTGATACATGGCTGTTTTGGCTTCTGGGAAAAGTCTGTCTATCACTACACTGAATATCTTATTATGATTGAACATTCTTCCTATTGTGGTACTCATAAGTAAATCAAATGTAGACCCCAAACTCTAATAAATGTGAATACTCGTGACGACTGTCAATGCATTTGAAAAGTCTCAGAGCTAATGTTCTGTTTGGACGCTCTTCAAATTTTTTCTTGCTTTTATTTCCTGGTATCGGGTGTTTGGTTTAAGTCGCTGTTCGTAATCCTAACCTGTTCAAATTAATTTTGTTTATGTTCTTGGTATTTGTATAGTCTTGCTTATTAATGTAAACTGTCATAAATGTAAAAGATTGTTGAAACTGCAATGAGTAACTTCATGCACATTTGAATATCTTACAAATTGTAGGACATGTTTTGTTCTTGTTATGTGTAGACTTTTTACTTTTTCAAAAACCGCTTTATTTCAAATATATGTCAAAACTGTTGGAATATGTATTAAGTCAGCTGTCTGGAATAAAAAAGCAACCACATGTGAGAAAAATGTTATAACTGATGTGAGAGTTAGTGGACAAATTTCAATACTAACTCCTTGCATGTTAGTTCCTGAGAATTTGACACATAAATTCGATGCCATACTCCTCAAATAGCACTGCCTCATCACTGAATGAAAGTAACTGTGTTCTTGACATAATGAAAGGCAGTCGGAAGACTGACTGTATATCGAGGTCAACAAGCAGTATCCTCCAGTGTGCGCTAAATGAGAGCAGCCAGTCAGTTCAGTTTCTATTAGCCAGTTGGATCATTCCCCTAGTCAAGAATGTGGCCATATGAAAGCGCACACTTCGCTAGTAATACAACAGTGCTGGCCATAATAGTGCCATCTCCTTTGACACGCACAGTGCGTGTGACGTCTCACTTGTTTTGGTGACGTCACAAATTACGAAAGTGATAATAGATTTTGTGCCATCTCAAAGATTATAACCTATAATCTTTGGCCATCTCCTCATCACAGTCACTCAAACATCTGCACCGACTTGTTCAAAGAAAAGAAAAGAACAAAAATGGATCTTTCTATCCTTTTCAGAAATAAGTGAAGGATGTAACTAGTAATCGAAGGGATTATTTTTGTGACATGGTTTATGTATGGTTTTGTATGGAAACCCAGAATGTGGTGATTTATTGAACAATGCAACTCGCATCTAGTCACAGCAGTGCATTTATTTTTAGTGGAGTTTAGTTCGTTGTTGTCGGGGTGCCTGTGCGTTTGCCTGTGACAGCAGAACACAAGTGAGGAGAAAACAGATTCCTACAGTTTGTGTACATAAAGGTGGTATTTTTGTGATGATTAATGTTTTGGTGATAGGGCTTTTTAATTGGATCTGTCCATTTGGACTGAATGCTGAAGGAAACGGGAATATTAACCTGGTTCAGCCTCCGCAGAGTGTACAATCTAGTCATCTGTTTGAACATACTGGTTGGTTTTTCCCTCTTGGCTTTCCCCCCTCCTCATTCACTTTAATGCTGCATACTTCACTTGACTGTACACAGGCAGTTCCTCTTCGTTCTGGAGTTGATAGCATTGACTCGTCACTTCACATGGTCTTGTGCACACGGAAGTTGTGCTGAATCGCGCTACTGGTCATCCGGACATGTGTTCTCTCTCAGCCCTTTGCATCAAGTGTAGCAATACGTCGTCAGTTTGAAGTTGATCTGTGTGCACGTCCGATAGTACGGAAATTCGTCATGTATATTGTATAATCATAATACATTTGGGGAAAGTTCGTTAAGTACCCTCTTTAATGTACAGGCGGCTTCTGAAACACGTGAACGATGATTTAGTGAACCTAACTGATTTTTTTAAATATCATGAATGCCTCTGGGCACACCAACAGAAAAAAAAACCCGCCAAAGTACAG
>JAWQFJ010002775.1:74063-79063 GCA_034096865.1 Theodoxus fluviatilis
ATACTTTCGTCATAGCTTCGTTTGATCAGGCATAATCCTAATCTCTGCGTCTATTTATTTAATTAGGGAGCCAATATTCTTTCCGACGGCCCCGGGTCGGGCTGGGAAGAATTTGGCGGGACAATCCGACTCCAGGCTTGTTGCTGAGGAGCAGGGTTTGGACTGCAGCGGAGAGGAGCTCTTTTCTCCCGGTCGCGACTTCCGGGGTCATTATGACGTCATAGACGGTGGCAGCACTGCATGGTGGCATTTGCAAAGCGCTCTGAGCACGCACCACAAAAAAAAGAGAGAAAAACTGGTAAAAGTACCCCGCTGTCAGGATGTGCATGTACCACGTGATAGGGTCACCGAGCAAATACTGAAGACCTCTGATGAATATGAATCCTCTTAATTCTTTTAATCAAACGATGAAATGAGATTAATGATGCTAGTGGAGACATGAGGCCGTTTCACTCATACACAGGCGCACGCACGCACGCACGCACGCACGCACGCACGCACCACACTCTTCTGCATCTCCAAAGGTGTCACTTCAGCGCATGTACATGTGTGCATACACGTGCCCATACACAAACATGCACACGTGGACGCATGCACATACGCTCACGTGCGCTCCAACGCACACACGCACACACACATATACACGTACCCACGCATGCAAGCACACACACTCCCAAAGAAGTGTAAGTCTTTTTTTAATTCTGTTTTTCCTAAGAACGTCTTCTGTCCTTTCATCGAGTGCAACACAAGACCTAATATTTCCCATCGGATGCACACGTCATTTCCACCACCCATATCACCAATCTTTGTCTCCTCTGCGGAAAACTTCTCTCTTTTTTTTCTTATCTGCCCGACTTCACTCGCAGGCAGGCGGGCAATCACTGATGCCCCATGCGATAAATCACAGGGCCTCGTGATATGACGAGCGAAACGTGGACTAGGAACCCCTCTAAGCAGCTTTGCCTCTTTGTTGAATTGATACTGTCTGTGGAATGGCTGTTCGACAGGCGCCAACTTCAAGCCATAAGCCTATTTCTTGCATTCGCCACGACGAGAGCTTTCTCTGTGAGTGATCTCCCTTGTCAAAGAGCTCTCGTGTGCCGGAGACCACCTTGAAGGGGACAGCCACCAAGATCGCAAAGAGCACGAAGAGGCTGCGTGTGCACTGGGGGGCCTATCGGTGACATGGCAGATTCCTCACGTTAATAAGGACGTTGGGCTTGCGTTTTCCGCTTCAAAGGAGGACAGATCCTGTTCCATCCTTTATTTAACCTGAAGCGCCACCGCCAGTATGTCTTAGACTCAGCGACGCGTGACAAGCGGGGTATTTTGTGTGATAGAGTCATACATAATAGCTCCGCGCACGCTAGATTCTTTGTGCAAAATAAAGGATTGTGGGAAGGGGAGAGCGGGGGAGGAGGGGGGGGGGGGGGGTCGAGTCAGGGATTGGGCGAGGGTGCAGGGTCGGGGGTGGGGATGGGGGTTGATGTTAAATGCTGCGGATCCCTCAACACTGTTGATTTGCAGCTGTGGCTCCTCTTTCTTTTTTGCGTCGTTCTCCATGTTTGTGGCAAGTGCCCATTCTGCTACACACCAGAGGTATCATTCTGAACACAGAGATCATACTGTCTCTGACACAGGTTGGTCACGTGACTTCGGCTCCACATTCCATTGATTCTACCAATCAAAATTCAACATGATCAGAAGACCATTGAGAGTAAAAAGAGGCGATTCTATTTCACTCCAATTATTTATCCAGATAGATAAACACAAATTTGGTGTTCTAATAAAACTAATCTATGAGATTTTCAGGAAATCATTTGAGAACTACTTTTAGCGCGAACGTGTCTATAAGGTTGCAAACTGCCCTGAGCACGTGCGATTGTGTATAGTAATACCATGGACACTCTATATATATGATGTAGTGTCCATGGTAATACCAAAGATTATACAGTTATGAATAGTCTTTGGTAATACACGCGATCTTTGGACCTACGCAGCAAAAAGGATTCCTATGGGTCCGGGATGGTTTCGTGAATCTATGGTTATACTCTCGCAAGAAAATGCTTTCTGGCCGGAACCTGTGGTCTAACTGCCTTCACACTGTTTGACGAGCTCCACACTTCGATCATTCGGTGTCGACTGATGGAGTCAGTAAGTGATTTAACCTGTGTTGAACGTTAATCGAATGGAAGTTTCTTCTGTAGGAATCCGTCCGATTCCGAAGTTCGATATTATCGGATAGCTCAGAAGCAGTTTTTCTAAGTTTTATCCTTCTAAGCATACATTAAATTAATGATTCCTCATCAGCAAAAGCACTCAGTGGGTTTCTGTGTGTATCGAAGATTATGCAGACGGGATTGGTTGCCTTACTCGCTCAATGAAGTATAAATATTGCTGTTGTATTCAAAGTCCTTATAATTAGTAGAGTTCACAATATTACACTCTTGTGATTCGAATTTTACCGCATACAAGTTTTACATTCATGGGAAATCGATGTTTAGAAAATGAACTGACGGAAAAATGGCTGCCAGTATGGAGTGTATCACAACAAGCGGAGGAATACACTCACGATGTGATATGGCATTCAGCGTGGCTGTTCAGAACGGTGGTATGCATGTTATGGAAGAATTTAGGCTATCACGTGACCAACCTGTTGCTGAGACTATATTCACTAGTCTCAGCCACGCTGAATGCAGAGGTATCTGTGGCCCACCAGAATGGGAATGTGCCGTCCACTTTTCCTTTTGGTCGAAATGCTCCTGTAGGCCGTTCAAAATGCCTTGTACTCGATGGCGCTCGTTGGTGCTCGACTCTTGAACGGCTTGCTAGGCGACGCACCATCGAGCGCTCGATACTTGAACGGCTTGCTAGGCGACACACCATCGAGCGCTCGATACTTGAACGGCTTGCTAGGCGACGCACCATCGAGCGCTCGACTCTTGAACGGCTTGCTAGGCGACGCACCATCGAGCGCTCGATACTTGAACGGCTTGCTAGGCGACGCACCCTCGAGCGCTCGATACTTGAACAGCTTGCTACGCGACGCACCATCGAGCGCTCGACTCTTGAACGGCTTGCTAGGCGACGCACCATCGAGCGCTCGACTCTTGAACGGCTTGCTAGGCGACGCACCATCGAGCGCTCGATACTTGAACGGCTTGCTAGGCGACGCACCATCGAGCGCTCGATACTTGAACGGCTTGCTAGGCGACGTTCCATCGAGCGCTCAATACTTGAACGGCTTGCTAGGCGACGCACCATCGAGCGCTCGATACTTGAACGGCTTGCTAAGCGACGCACCATCGAGCGCTCGACTCTTGAACGGCTTGCTAGGCGACACACCATCGAGCGCTCGACTTTTGAACAGCTTGCTACGCGACGCACCATCGAGCGCTCGACTCTTGAACGGCTTGCTAGGCGACGCACCATCGAGCGCTCGATACTTGAACGGCTTGCTAGGCGACACACCATCGAGCGCTCGACTTTTGAACGGCTTGCTAGGCGACGTTCCATCGAGCGCTCGATACTTGAACGGCTTGCTAGGCGACGCACCATCGAGCGCTCGATACTTGAACGGCTTGCTAGGCTAGCACCATCGAGCGCTCAATACTTGAACGGCTTGCTAGGCTAGCACCATCGAGCGCTCGATAGTTCAGCGCGGAAGGGTTACACATGTAGATCCACAATGGCTATTTTTGGATAATGGGAAAGAGTCACCATTAAAAATGTGTGCAGTGGCACTTATTTCGACCTGTGATTAGCACTCAAGCTGTGCTAATAGTTACAAGAAGTTAACATGATTTTTTTAAATAGAAAAACTGCTCTGAAATAATTACCAAGCAAGATGTGAGCAATAATTTCGCCAAAAAATTCTAAAAGGTTTAAAGGAAGGTAACTATTTGCTTACATTAGCCCTAGTTTGCTAAATTTTCGATAATTTCCTGCTTACGCTGTAGGTCAGCACTTTCGTTTCGATTAAAAAAAAAATTCCAAATTATTCTTGATGCGCAGCTTCAGCATAAATATAATTATTCTATCAGCCTTCTCAAGGAGCAGCCTGTCTGCAGTGGCTCGACTGCTCGTTTGCTTCATAAATGCCCAGATATACACTCCGCGACGATGAGAATGCATCGAGGGAGCCATCTTGGCTAGCGCTAGGTCAAGCAAAGGTCAAGTGACACGTTTGGCTCGCCAAGGGCTCGATTCAGCGCTCGGTGTGTTGAACGACCTCCTGACATAATGTGTCATGCTTATATCTGCAAAGTTTGGGAGTCAGGTGGCAGATACAAAAGAAACTGCGAGCGGTAGAACCACACACTGCCTCAAGACCTTAACACGATGACCCTGTAGAGTTCGGAAAAGCTCAATGTTTCAATACGATTGCTTTTCATCATGTGACAAACAAATGAACAAACAAAAATACTCCATCGCAAACTCGTTCACAAACACGTGCACGCGAGAGAGAGAGAGAGAGAGAGAGAGAGAGAGAGAGAGAGAGAGAGAGAGAGAGAGAGAGAGAAGACACACAGGCAGGCAAGCAGGCAGGCAGGCAGGCAGACAGACAGAGACAGACACAGAGAGACAGAGACATACAGAGACAGACAAAGAGACAAAGACAGAGAGAGAGAGAGAGAGAGAGACAGACAGATAGACAGAGACACAGTGAGAGAGATATAGAGAGAGAGAGAGACAGAGAGAGACAGAGAGAGAGAGAGAGAGAGAGAGAGAGAGAGAGAGAGAGAGAGAGAGAGAGAGGATTTCTAGCATCATGTATTTGTACATGTAATGTATGTTTCCGCATAACTGCCCATCAACCCCATGACCTTCTGTGTGGAGTGTGGAAAAGCGCAGGTGTCCCACAGTTTCTAATTGTAAACTCCTAATCATTTTTACTGTCTTCCAAACAGCATTGGATGCTGGCATGTACAGTGAAGTCGAAACATGTTGAGGCCCACTAAAACACAAATAAGCAAACAAAAACGCACAACGAATAAGTG
>JAWQFJ010002775.1:81563-100535 GCA_034096865.1 Theodoxus fluviatilis
TATTGCTGTCTCGTGTCTTACTGCTTCGGTGTCTTAATGCTTTGGTGTCTTACTGCCTTGGATTTGCTGCCTCTTTGAGCCTCACAATTCTTACTGCCTCCCATTCTGTCACGGAATATCTCGGTAGGCTCTGTAACAGAATGGCTGCAGCTGCCTCTCTCAGTCTCTGTCGTACTATTTTGCCTCTCTTGCTCACTGCCTCCAGTCTCTTGCTGCCTTCCATGTCTTGCTGTCTTCCATGTCTTGCTGCCTTCCATGTCTTGCTGCCTTCCATGTCTTGCTGTCTTCCATGTCTTGCTTCCTTCCAAGTCTTGCTGCCTTCCATGTCTTGCTGCCTTCCATGTTTTTCTGCCTTCCATGTTTTTCTGCCTTCTATGTCTTGATGCGTCAGGGGCAGGGCAGCGGCGTGACGTCGACTGACGTTATTACGTTAGGAAGCACTGGGGCCACGTTCTCTGACGTGACGTGACGTGACGCGACGCCATGGCGCCGATTTGGGGTGGGGGGTGGGGGTGGGGGGTGGGATTGGTCGTCCGGGGTTTGGGATTGCTGTGTCTGGGGGAAAGGGGGGTTAGTGGTGTGATGGTGGTTGGGGGGAGTAGGAGTGGGGAAAGGGGGTGGGGGCTCCTAATTCCAACCCCTGACGATGCTGTCCAGACCCCTTTAAGGGGCGGGCCGGGCCTCTGGTGGCCCCCCAATTAGTCAGCAGCGCCAGACTCTGCGGCCAAGTAGTGTCCAGGGACGCGGCCAGCCCCTGGCTCCCCTGCCGCTGATGACCGGCACTTCACAGCGCGTTACTGCAGCGATTTCTCACCCCGACTGACACCCCCTACCCCAAGCTCGTTCCCCCACCCCCAGGGACCGGAACCCGGGGGGTAGGTGAAGTCGAGGCTCCCCACAGGCTGAGGTTCTGGCAGAGAGACTGCTGCCTTCATTTGCTTTGCTGAGCGCTCCCCGCCAAGAGTGGGGCGGGCGGGTGGAGTGAGTGGAAGGTATATGACCTGACCGCTTCCACAGAATGTGAACAGAAAAGGCTGAGGTGTCCCTGAAGCAATGTGCCAATCGTCGGGTGAAAATATGGCCAAACGAGCAAATGAACAAGGGGGCATGTGAGTGAGTGAGTGAGTGAGTGAGTGAGTGAGTGAGTGAGTGAGTGAGTGAGTGAGTGAGTGAGTGAGTGAGTGAGTGAGTGAGTGAGTGTAATGAGCTATAGCGAGCGAGTGATTGAGTGAATGAGTGAACGAGTGAATGTATGAGTGAATGAATGAGTGAGCGAATGAGTGAATGAGTGAGCGAATAAGCGAGCGAGTGAGAGAGTGAGTGAGTGGGTGATCGAGTGCGCAAGTGAGCGAGTGAGTGAAGGGGGGGGGGGGGGGGGGGGGGATAAACTTGCTCGTGTTTTTACTTTATCACTGTTTGTTGCTCACATAGTCTGATTAAAAACTGTGTACAAAAGGAAATCGACTGCACTTGACCAGCACCATCTCTGCCAGCAGCCCGATAATGGACTACCCTACTGCCGATGCTATACCACCCTACTGCCGATGCTATACTACCCTACTGCCGATGCTATACTACCCTACTGCCGATGCTATACTACCCTACTGCCGATGCTATACTACCCTACTGCCGATGCTATACTACCCTACTGCCGATGCTATACTACCCTACTGCCGATGCTATACTACCCTACTGCCGATGCTATACTACCCTACTGCCGATGCTATACTACCCTACTGCCGATGCTATACTACCCTACTGCCGATGCTATACTACCCTACTGCCGATGCTATACTACCCTACTGCCGATGCTATACTACCCTACTGCCGATGCTATACTACCCTACTGCCGATGCTATACTACCCTACTGCCGATGCTATACTACCCTACTGCCGATGCTATACTACCCTACTGCCGATGCTATACTACCCTACTGCCGATGCTATACTACCCTACTGCCGATGCTATACTACCCTACTGCCGATGCTATACTACCCTACTGCCGATGCTATACTACCCTACTGCCGATGCTATACTACCCTACTGCCGATGCTATACTACCCTACTGCCGATGCTATACTACCCTACTGCCGATGCTATACTACCCTACTGCCGATGCTATACTACCCTACTGCCGATGCTATACTACCCTACTGCCGATGCTATACTACCCTACTGCCGATGCTATACTACCCTACTGCCGATGCTATACTACCCTACTGCCGATGCTATACTACCCTACTGCCGATGCTATACTACCCTACTGCCGATGCTATACTACCCTACTGCCGATGCTATACTACCCTACTGCCGATGCTATACTACCCTACTGCCGATGCTATACTACCCTACTGCCGATGCTATACTACCCTACTGCCGATGCTATACTACCCTACTGCCGATGCTATACTACCCTACTGCCGATGCTATACTACCCTACTGCCGATGCTATACTACCCTACTGCCGATGCTATACTACCCTACTGCCGATGCTATACTACCCTACTGCCGATGCTATACTACCCTACTGCCGATGCTATACTACCCTACTGCCGATGCTATACTACCCTACTGCCGATGCTATACTACCCTACTGCCGATGCTATACTACCCTACTGCCGATGCTATACTACCCTACTGCCGATGCTATACTACCCTACTGCCGATGCTATACTACCCTACTGCCGATGCTATACTACCCTACTGCCGATGCTATACTACCCTACTGCCGATGCTATACTACCCTACTGCCGATGCTATACTACCCTACTGCCGATGCTATACTACCCTACTGCCGATGCTATACTACCCTACTGCCGATGCTATACCACCCTACTGCCGATGCTATACTACCCTACTGCCGATGCTATACTACCCTACTGCCGATGCTATACTACCCTACTGCCGATGCTATACTACCCTACTGCCGATGCTATACTACCCTACTGCCGATGCTATACTACCCTACTGCCGATGCTATACTACCCTACTGCCGATGCTATACTACCCTACTGCCGATGCTATACTACCCTACTGCCGATGCTATACTACCCTACTGCCGATGCTATACTACCCTACTGCCGATGCTATACTACCCTACTGCCGATGCTATACTACCCTACTGCCGATGCTATACTACCCTACTGCCGATGCTATACTACCCTACTGCCGATGCTATACTACCCTACTGCCGATGCTATACTACCCTACTGCCGATGCTATACTACCCTACTGCCGATGCTATACTACCCTACTGCCGATGCTATACTACCCTACTGCCGATGCTATACTACCCTACTGCCGATGCTATACTACCCTACTGCCGATGCTATACTACCCTACTGCCGATGCTATACTACCCTACTGCCGATGCTATACTACCCTACTGCCGATGCTATACTACCCTACTGCCGATGCTATACTACCCTACTGCCGATGCTATACTACCCTACTGCCGATGCTATACTACCCTACTGCCGATGCTATACTACCCTACTGCCGATGCTATACTACCCTACTGCCGATGCTATACCACCCTACTGCCGATGCTATACTACCCTACTGCCGATGCTATACTACCCTACTGCCGATGCTATACTACCCTACTGCCGATGCTATACTACCCTACTGCCGATGCTATACTACCCTACTGCCGATGCTATACTACCCTACTGCCGATGCTATACTACCCTACTGCCGATGCTATACTACCCTACTGCCGATGCTATACTACCCTACTGCCGATGCTATACTACCCTACTGCCGATGCTATACTACCCTACTGCCGATGCTATACTACCCTACTGCCGATGCTATACTACCCTACTGCCGATGCTATACTACCCTACTGCCGATGCTATACTACCCTACTGCCGATGCTATACTACCCTACTGCCGATGCTATACTACCCTACTGCCGATGCTATACTACCCTACTGCCGATGCTATACTACCCTACTGCCGATGCTATACTACCCTACTGCCGATGCTATACTACCCTACTGCCGATGCTATACTACCCTACTGCCGATGCTATACTACCCTACTGCCGATGCTATACTACCCTACTGCCGATGCTATACTACCCTACTGCCGATGCTATACTACCCTACTGCCGATGCTATACTACCCTACTGCCGATGCTATACTACCCTACTGCCGATGCTATACTACCCTACTGCCGATGCTATACTACCCTACTGCCGATGCTATACTACCCTACTGCCGATGCTATACTACCCTACTGCCGATGCTATACTACCCTACTGCCGATGCTATACTACCCTACTGCCGATGCTATACCACCCTACTGCCGATGCTATACTACCCTACTGCCGATGCTATACTACCCTACTGCCGATGCTATACTACCCTACTGCCGATGCTATACTACCCTACTGCCGATGCTATACTACCCTACTGCCGATGCTATACCACCCTACTGCCGATGCTATACTACCCTACTGCCGATGCTATACCACCCTACTGCCGATGCTATACTACCCTACTGCCGATGCTATACTACCCTACTGCCGATGCTATACTACCCTACTGCCGATGCTATACTACCCTACTGCCGATGCTATACTACCCTACTGCCGATGCTATACTACCCTACTGCCGATGCTATACTACCCTACTGCCGATGCTATACTACCCTACTGCCGATGCTATACTACCCTACTGCCGATGCTATACTACCCTACTGCCGATGCTATACTACCCTACTGCCGATGCTATACTACCCTACTGCCGATGGCGACGTGCATCACAAGTAATTCATTCTCTTTAAAATGACCTTTTAAATGCTGACTTTGATGCAAATTGAGCATGACTTGTCCCCTTTATTGAAAACAATATAGAACATTATCAGCTAAGGTATGACTCATACTTCATAGAGTCCCTTCGTCATTGTAAAGCAATTATTCGTAAATTTCTTTGATTCTTCAGTCACGCAAACGTTAGCTCGGATTCTGCTCAGAGAAACGGCTTCATTTGTCTTCGTTTATGAAAGTGCTATGGTCGGTATCCGAATTATCTTTGACAATAGACTAGTTTCAGAATTCTGTCATTGATTAATTGCATGCGATATCAGTTATAAAAGTTTAACGTTGTTTCATTACCTCGGTCATTTGTTTTAGAGGACGTAATTACTCCACCTATTTCCTTCTCACACAACCCACATTACTCAAGCAAGAGGAACATATAATTTCCATGATGGAACACTTCCCCCCCTTCCCCCACTCCACCATCACCCCCCTTTGTTCACACCTACAACACAACCCACAGACCTATTTTCATCTTCCCACTCCTCCCATTCGACAATTTCCCCCTCCTCCCTTATCCCCAATCTCCCGATCCCTCGCCCCCCCCCCCCCCCCCCCCCCCCCCCCCCCCCCACCCCTGCTCCTCTTTCCCCAGAAAGAAAGTTTGTGTCTGCTTTTCTAAGGGTTTTTCTTTCTTTCTTGTTGGTTTTGTGAGGGTTTTTTCCGAATACCTTGTCGCGTGCTTCTTGTCCGATTGTCGGAATATGTTTTAATGTCGCAGCCTGAAACCAACGTGCCACGACTCGTGCAACATGGCCTTTAAATTAATTAGTGCGAAGTCAGCGTTTCACGGTTGCCTAGTGCGCTCCGTCTGCTTTGTCTTGTTGTTTTCATGCATAGTGCGGTTTTTCATGCAATATTATGGGTGATGCACGTGGGATTTCGTGTTTGGTGTTTATCCCGTGCAAGGATGGTCCGTTGGGGGCCGTTTGCACGGTAATGTGAACACTCGTAAAGTATTTAACCAGAGATTTGATGGGAGTAGAGGCAGGTGATTTTGAGCTAGGAGAAAGGTTGTTGGATTTCTGTATTTGATGGGAGAGTCTGAGGGGAAGAGGGGCGTATGAGTGCCGGCATTGACCGTGGACGAGGTGCAGTCCGTTGTTTGGAATTGTTTGGGGATACCGGCGTTGGCCGAGGGTTACACGAGTTGGCGCCTGTTGTTGGCGTGTGAGAGGGTTTGTCGGAGTCTGTGAGATTGCCGGGGTTTTGTTGGTGTTTTTCGGTCTTTTGTGTGTGAGTTGTGATTGCCTAGAGAAAGCTTTCCCTGATTGGGTTATCGTCTTCGGTATTTGTTGTGAAGAGGCGCATAGACCGGCTTGCTTACGCGGGTTTGTGTAGCTTTGCAAGTGTCGGGTTACATGTAATTAAATTCACTTTTCTTTAATTTGCACTTGTTGTGATCCTGTGTAACTGTACATTCGTGTGTGGAGTGGATGAGAGTGCTGTTTTGGGTAACGAATGTCGTCGATTGTCTTGTGGTGTTCATCATGGTGGATTGTCGAGCCTAAACACTGGCACCAGGTGGAGAAGCCTACCTTGGGTGTGACACAACGACTGAAGATCTCAATTATTTATCGAGTAATGGCGGGTTGTGGGGAAAAAGGGGTGGGAGGAGGAGGGGAGGTGTGTGTTGGGTTTTGAGGGGGAAACGTACTGGAATCGCGTACGTCCTTTCAAATTGCTGGCTAAGTTTCCATTATTTTGTCCAGATCGGCAACAACGGTTGAGATGACCTCAGTGGTAAAGTTCGTAGGTCGTGTACTGCTTGTCGTCTTGCACATTACTTTTTACAAGATCTGGCGTCTACTCAAGGCCGAGATAGGAGAGCATAACATATTTCGGCGATGAAGAATGGTGTGTGTGTGTGTGTGTGTGTGTGTGTGTGTGTGTTTGTGTGTGTGTGTGGTTCCTGGCAGCCCACCCCCAGTGCTCTCCCTTCTTGCATGAGTACACGGTCAGCCTCTCGGCATCTACTCGCTTATTGAAACTGTCTTTGACAGGCGGAGATGGGCGAGCATGCTCTGGGATTTCACGATGTGCGAGGCGCAGTGCCGTGGTACTATCCCTGGGACGGAAAAAATATGGGTTTTTTTCATGGCAGTGATGATAGCTGTGTGCATAGACGTTGAAGATGTAGAGTCCCATGCTGACTGGGAAAGTGGAGGGCAATACGGAGGAAGGCAAAGGAAAACATCTCTACCCACCATGCCCTAGTAAGTAACCTCTGGTGCCTCGTTTTGGAGAAACCCGTTCATTACAAACTCCGACAACAGACTCGGAAACGCTGTCTTTATGTACGGTTCTATATACATTGGCTTGTTTTAGTGTTCGTTTTTTATGATCCGCATACATTTTCTAAAAGTATAAAGAAATTATTGTTATAATTATTGTATTTTGTATCGGGTTGCTTTGCGTTGCAATATATTGTGGTGTATTGTACTTAATTTGTGCTGTGTTGTATTGTATTGTATTACTCGTTATGTTGCATTGGGGTGCAGTGCAGTGCATTACATTGCATTGAATTGTATTGCATTATGTTGTATTGTGTTATGTTGTATTGTAATCAATTGTAATGTACTCGATATTGACGTCAACATGCAAACCGTAAGATTTAGAATGTAGGCAGGCACCTTGCACCCAACGGATGCACTTTCAGTAAGTTTGACTTGATTCCGACGAAATTTGTCCAAGAAGTTTCGAAATATAGACGCCTAAGAATGATTCCGCCGAATTTACCGCGACCTATATTACCTGCTGATCCCGAATACATGCCTTACAGAAATAACGCTCTAACGCAGGCAGATGATCTTGCCGCTGATCAGCCAATCGGATGCCTCGTATGAATCGCCTTGGCAGGTAAACCCGGCTTTGGAAGGCCCACCTGGGCATCTTGAATACGAAGCCATCCTAGAGAAGGAAGAATCATCCTGAAAACCTCTCATCCGAGACGGATCAAGGAGGCGCTCCCTTTCGGTCAAGGCCTCAGGATCCACCGTATCTGCTCCAACTCGGAGGACCGCGACTGACACCTCCAGGAATAAGAAACTGAGCTGCAGGACTGTTACACCTCCCACCCCACCCCAGTGAATAGCTCTACCTCTGGGCTTCTAAGCTGCGTGCGCACACCGGAAGGTGGCGTGAGGGGTGGACTCAATTTGGGATCTGAATGAGCCGACCCCGTCTCGATGCTCCCCAGCAGCCGCTGTGCTGCGTGGGGCCGCCCCTGGTTGAGCTACTGGAGCAACTTCAAAAAGCCCAAGCTAAGTTTCAGCTGATGGGCATCCAGCAATTCTGGCTGTATGTTGTACTTTCATTCCTGGCACATACAAAACGACTACTGTTGTACTAGTGACCATTCATTCCTGGCACATACAAAACGACTACTGTTGTACTAGTGACCATTCATTCCTGGCACATACAAAACGACTACTGTTGTACTAGTGACCATTCATTCCTGGCACATACAAAACGACTACTGTTGTAATAGTGACCATTCATTCCTGGCACATACAAAACGACTACTGTTGTACTAGTGACCATTCATTCCTGGCACATACAAAACGACTACTGTTGTACTAGTGACCATTCATTCCTGGCACATACAAAACGACTACTGTTGTACTAGTGACCATTCATTCCTGGCACATACAAAACGACTACTGTTGTACTAGTGACCATTCATTCCTGGCACATACAAAACGACGACTGTTGTACTAGTGACCATTCATTCCTGGCACATACAAAACGACTACTGTTGTACTAGTGACCATTCATTCCTGGCACATACAAAACGACTACTGTTGTACTAGTGACCATTCATTCCTGGCACATACAAAACGACTACTGTTTGTACTAGTGACCATTCATTCCTGGCACATACAAAACGACTACTGTTGTACTAGTGACCATTCATTCCTGGCACATACAAAACGACTACTGTTGTACTAGTGACCATTCATTCCTGGCACATACAAAACGACTACTGTTGTACTAGTGGACCATTCATTCCTGGCACATACAAAACGACTACTGTTGTACTAGTGACCATTCATTCCTGGCACATACAAAACGACTACTGTTGTACTAGTGACCATTCATTCCTGGCACATACAAAACGACTACTGTTGTACTAGTGACCATTCATTCCTGGCACATACAAAACGACTACTGTTGTACTAGTGACCATTCATTCCTGGCACATACAAAACGACTACTGTTGTACTAGTGACCATTCATTCCTGGCACATACAAAACGACTACTGTTGTACTAGTGACCATTCATTCCTGGCACATACAAAACGACTACTGTTGTACTAGTGACCATTCATTCCTGGCACATACAAAACGACTACTGTTGTACTAGTGACCATTCATTCCTGGCACATAAGAGACAATTACTAGTTACATGAAGAGATTGTTTTTTCAAAATGGTGTTTCATTTCAAAGGGTTACCTTCTTTTTTCTTTAACCCAGTATGTGTTAAAGGGCCAAAATTTCTGCCGACTTTTCCATTCGCCAGTTGCTCTGGCCCTAAAAATAGCAGGGTTCGTACAGGTCATGGAAAACCTGGAAAGTCATGGAATTTGATTTTTCATTTTCCAGGCCTGGAAAATCATGGAATTTCAAATGAAGTCATGGAATTTAGTAAATAAAAATAATAAATAAAAAAAAGATGTTTTCTAGGCTGTGCTTCGCGTGATACTCTCAATCTATTTTTACATGCTGCAAACGACAGGAAAATGTGCCCTTGCATCCCATTGGTTAATTTTGAAGGCTCGTTTGTCTTCTGCTTCCTGATTGGTTCTTTGGCTAGGTGACCTGGTTTCATTTCCACGCCGGTCGGGTCAGTTTGTTCAAACGAGGAGAAAGTGAAAAGAGCTTGTTTTGTTTGTGGTGCAGTGTTTCTTAGAGATTATCATCATGCCTGGAAAGTGTCGATTTCAAGACACTTGGTCACGAGACGAAAAATACCGTGAGTGGGTCATGCAAGTGAAACTGAATGGGATGGCAAAGTGCCGATTTTGTGAAAAAGAGTTAGATGTGTCCAACATGGGAGAGGCAGCCTTGAAAAGCCACATGAAAGGTATCGCGCACTATTTCAAATTACTGGATTTTTACAATTAAGAAAGATTTCAAAAGGGTTAAAGTAATGTCCATTCATGATTTGTTTGTTAACTTGCATTTGTCAGTTTTTGAATCAATCTGCTGTAAAATATAATAAAAAGAATTAGAACTTTTTTTTACAAAGGGTGTATTATGCGTGAGATTGGTCGTGCGCAATACACTTTTCTCTTTAAAACTGTCATGTATCACAGTACGCTAAGTCATGGAAAATGTTATTGAAGCTCATAGAAAGTCATGGAAAAGTCATGGAATTTTGTATCTAAAAACCTGTACGAACCCTGAAATAGACATGCGTTCCATCAACAAAAGAAACAGTTGACAACAGCTCAGCCAGAGCGACTGTTGAACAGGAATTGGGCTGAAATTTCGGCCCTGAAGGAGTTACACGGTTAATGTAGTGTCTTTCTCTCGTGTTGAAACAAACTCTGAGGGCTGCAAGTCAAACCTGCAAGACGGGTTGCGGAATGGAGCTTGAAAATACATAACTTTTTAAAAATATTTTTTTGTGATTGGCAAAAGTTTCACTCCCCACAAGGACTACATGTTTGACATAAACATGACCTTTTCTTGCAGTTCTTTCAATCACACCATTTACTACAAACTATTTTCTCTTGAATGAGAAACATTTTCAGAGGAGTCTTAAGTGACACTACAAATAACAAAAGTATAACCAGAATTGAATATGAAATTTCCAGTAAGTTTATTGCAAAGTGTACTTTTTGTAGTTTGATAGAGTATGTATTGGACAGACCGCATGCTTAAAAGCTTCACCAAAAAGACTTTTAAAAAAGCACTGAATGGGGCAAAGAAATTTTCAAAAGATGTACTGTTACACACCTCATTTACATATAATGCGATCTACACTTTTCAGTGTCTTAAATAGGCATGAGTCATATACTGACAAACTGACCTTGCATGGGTGCACACAAGGAAAAGAAAATATATCCAAACATTGTTCATACCAAGCTAGTTTCTAATCTTAAGTTCCAACTATTCTAAAACTAGACCAGGAACTGGGAAAGATATTCACACCTTATTTACCTCTAAGTTCCCTTGTTTCAATTCCCAGTCTTATACAATATTTACTATGATATTTAGTGTGTAACCCTTATGAAATGAATAGTTTTGGGAAAAGTTTTTTTCAATACAATTTTAACAGATGAACCAGTCATGAACAAACTGAGTCTGCAATTACCAATGAAACTACACATGAGTGCACAACATATAAATAACCTTCCTCAAATAGTTCGTCCCTGAAGCACAGTGGTAGATTTCCTAACAAAATATACAATATAAGTAATCTTTACAATAAAAGCAAACCTACATTTCACATACATTTACACAGCATATTCTCTTCATAAACACACCTTCCCAGAAAGACATATGAATATTTCAATCAGGACGTTAAACAAGTATAATCGTTTCATGTATATGCATCACAAGCATATAGCAAGAGAGAGAAACAGTGGACCATAGACGGTTTTCTAAGACGGCGATTTTGTTGCAGGCTTCAGATATGGTTGGCATTTCTGCCTGATGTGAAGGAGTTGAGGAAGGCCATCTCCTCTGTGGAGAACTTTGGAGTGAGGACCACGTTGTCATAGTCAAAGTCCTCATCCAGCACAAACGGCACAACTTCATCAGAGCCCTCCTGCAAAGAGAGAGAGCCATGGCGTGGGTCACATGTAGTTCCTCTGTAGTTCCTTTGAAGTTCCTTTGAAAATGAGTGAGTGCACCTGTTACTGTACCACAGTATCACCTGTGTCAAACATGCTTGTCAGTGCGACTGTACTTTATAACACTAGGAAGGTAGGAACATTTTGTTGTTCTTTGACTTGCAATAATGATGATGATGATGATGATGATGATGATGATGATGGGGGGGTGAGGATGATTGATGATGATAATGATGATGACGATGATGGCTACTTTGTGTATGCAACTACTGTAAGTATTCCAAAACATACAACAACTGCAAAATCTTTGGCAGCAGCAGCAGCAACACAACAACATCAACAAAGCAACACAGAGCATTTGTGAATGCTTTGAATGAAAATGATTGGGCAACATGATAGGGATGAGAAGTTTTCTAACCCAAACATTTGTTAATGCCCTATTGAGCACAGAATAAAACGGTGAGATAGTTGCCATTGGTTTAGTTGGTTGCTTGCTTGCTTGGTTGTTTTGTTTTTCATCTATGCAAGTTAGTATGTTAGTTTTCAGTATTTCAATTTAGCTCTTTTACCATAAGTCACCTGGCCTGACTAGGTACAATAGTGAAGGGGAGGTAACATGCCACTCCAACTTGGAGAAAGCCAAGTTGTAAAGAAATAATTGCTTCCTAGCAGCATGGAAAATTGAGACCATGCATGTTGTAAGGAAGTTCTCACATAACTTCTGTTTTCAGAAGAAAACTTTCACCTGAGCAAGTTTTGAGCACACAGAATACAAACATCTTTGCTGCCTTGCACTTCCAAGTAAAGTCAGCACTTAAAAGGACAAAATAGCTGCAGTGGTCTTCCTCTTTCAGAGAGCATTTGACTTCAATGATTTACACTTCTTCTCAATATAGAAATCAGTTATGAGAAAACTGCTCCAAAATGGACTTCAATATTGCAAAGAGCATTTCTTGACTCATTGAAGTAGAATCCACAGACAGTTCATGATGTTCATAGCTGGTGTTAGCATCTCACTTGAAGTTTTGAGAGGTGTCACTTTTCCTACACTGAAGCCAACATAATTTGAAATGTCATATGATTCCACATGACTTGAAGCCACAAGACATCAGCATTGGCCATGCCCATCAAGAACTGTTGTGTAATGCAATGCTAATGAGTTTTTTAAACTCTTAAGTCCCTGTAACGTAGATGGACAGTTTCATTGCTCATCCTGCAAGAAATGAACCCTTTTCTGACTGATGTCACCCACCAACTCAAAACAGCAGCTCCTAACTGGGGCTGCCAACTCAAAAATGCAAAGACTTGAGTGGTTTTAGAAAAATGTCAATAACTCTCTTGTTTGAGCTTCAATCATCATGAAAGTTTAGGTTACAGCAGATAAATGATTATTGCTTCCATCTATGGTGTTTATGTTTTTGTGCTGGTGGGTGCTTGGCATAAATGAAAATACTTGTTACCCATCAGAAAAAGGTTAAAACAATAGCCCGTAACAGGCAGAGAAGGGAGGAAGAGGGACACCAGTCAAGGGTGGAAGAAGGACACCAGTCAAGGGTGGAAGAAGGACACCAGTCAAGGGTGGAAGAAGGACACCAGTCAAGGGTGGAAGAAGGACACCAGTCAAGGGTGGAAGAGGGACACCAGGCAAGGGAGGAAGAGGGACACCAGTCAAGGGAGGAAGAGGGACACCAGGCAAGGGAGGAAGAGGGACACCAGTCAAGGGAGGAAGAGGGACACCAGGCAAGGGAGGAAGAGGGACACCAGTCAAGGGAGGAAGAAGGACACCAGTCAAGGGTGGAAGAAGGACACCAGTCAAGGGTGGAAGAAGGACACCAGTCAAGGGAGGAAGAGGGACACCAGTCAAGGGAGGAAGAGGGACACCAGTCAAGGGAGGAAGAGGGACACCAGTCAAGGGAGGAAGAAGGACACCAGTCAAGGGAGGAAGAGGGACACCAGGCAAGGGAGGAAGAGGGACACCAGTCAAGGGAGGAAGAGGGACACCAGTCAAGGGAGGAAGAGGGACACCAGTCAAGGGAGGAAGAGGGACACCAGTCAAGGGTGGAAGAAGGACACCAGTCAAGGGTGGAAGAAGGACACCAGTCAAGGGTGGAAGAGGGACACCAGGCAAGGGAGGAAGAGGGACACCAGTCAAGGGAGGAAGAGGGACACCAGGCAAGGGAGGAAGAGGGACACCAGTCAAGGGAGGAAGAGGGACACCAGGCAAGGGAGGAAGAGGGACACCAGTCAAGGGAGGAAGAAGGACACCAGTCAAGGGTGGAAGAAGGACACCAGTCAAGGGTGGAAGAAGGACACCAGTCAAGGGTGGAAGAAGGACACCAGTCAAGGGAGGAAGAGGGACACCAGTCAAGGGAGGAAGAGGGACACCAGTCAAGGGAGGAAGAGGGACACCAGTCAAGGGAGGAAGAAGGACACCAGTCAAGGGAGGAAGAGGGACACCAGGCAAGGGAGGAAGAGGGACACCAGTCAAGGGTGGAAGAAGGACACCAGTCAAGGGTGGAAGAAGGACACCAGTCAAGGGAGGAAGAGGGACACCAGTCAAGGGTGGAAGAAGGACACCAGTCAAGGGAGGAAGAGGGACACCAGGCAAGGGAGGAAGAGGGACACCAGTCAAGGGAGGAGGAGGGACACCAGTCAAGGGAGGAAGAGGGACACCAGTCAAGGGAGGAAGAGGGACACCAGTCAAGGGAGGAAGAAGGACACCAGTCAAGGGTGGAAGAAGGACACCAGTCAAGGGTGGAAGAAGGACACCAGTCAAGGGTGGAAGAGGGACACCAGTCAAGGGAGGAAGAGGGACACCAGTCAAGGGAGGAAGAGGGACACCAGTCAAGGGTGGAAGAGGGACACCAGTCAAGGGTGGAAGAAGGACACCAGGCAAGGGTGGAAGAAGGACATCAGTCAAGGGTGGAAGAAGGACACCAGTCAAGGGAGGAAGAGGGACACCAGGCAAGGGAGGAAGAGGGACACCAGTCAAGGGAGGAAGAGGGACACCAGGCAAGGGAGGAAGAGGGACACCAGTCAAGGGTGGAAGAAGGACACCAGTCAAGGGTGGAAGAGGGACACCAGGCAAGGGAGGAAGAGGGACACCAGTCAAGGGTGGAAGAGGGACACCAGTCAAGGGTGGAAGAGGGACACCAGTCAAGGGAGGAAGAGGGACACCAGTCAAGGGAGGAAGAGGGACACCAGTCAAGGGAGGAAGAGGGACACCAGGCAAGGGAGGAAGAGGGACACCAGTCAAGGGAGGAAGAGGGACACCAGGCAAGGGAGGAAGAGGGACACCAGTCAAGGGAGGAAGAGGGACACCAGTCAAGGGTGGAAGAAGGACACCAGTCAAGGGAGGAAGAGGGACACCAGTCAAGGGTGGAAGAAGGACACCAGTCAAGGGAGGAAGAGGGACACCAGGCAAGGGAGGAAGAGGGACACCAGTCAAGGGAGGAAGAGGGACACCAGGCAAGGGAGGAAGAGGGACACCAGTCAAGGGAGGAAGAGGGACACCAGGCAAGGGAGGAAGAGGGACACCAGTCAAGGGAGGAAGAGGGACACCAGTCAAGGGTGGAAGAAGGACACCAGTCAAGGGAGGAAGAGGGACACCAGTCAAGGGTGGAAGAAGGACACCAGTCAAGGGAGGAAGAGGGACACCAGTCAAGGGAGGAAGAGGGACACCAGTCAAGGGAGGAAGAGGGACACCAGGCAAGGGAGGAAGAGGGACACCAGTCAAGGGAGGAAGAGGGACACCAGTCAAGGGAGGAAGAGGGACACCAGTCAAGGGAGGAAGAGGGACACCAGTCAAGGGTGGAAGAAGGACACCAGTCAAGGGAGGAAGAGGGACACCAGTCAAGGGTGGAAGAAGGACACCAGTCAAGGGAGGAAGAGGGACACCAGGCAAGGGAGGAAGAGGGACACCAGTCAAGGGAGGAAGAGGGACACCAGGCAAGGGAGGAAGAGGGACACCAGTCAAGGGAGGAAGAGGGACACCAGTCAAGGGAGGAAGAGGGACACCAGTCAAGGGAGGAAGAGGGACACCAGTCAAGGGAGGAAGAAGGACACCAGTCAAGGGAGGAAGAGGGACACCAGTCAAGGGAGGAAGAGGGACACCAGTCAAGGGTGGAAGAGGGACACCAGGCAAGGGAGGAAGAGGGACACCAGTCAAGGGAGGAAGAGGGACACCAGTCAAGGGAGGAAGAAGGACACCAGTCAAGGGAGGAAGAGGGACACCAGGCAAGGGAGGAAGAGGGACACCAGTCAAGGGAGGAAGAGGGACACCAGTCAAGGGAGGAAGAGGGACACCAGTCAAGGGAGGAAAAAGGACACCAGTCAAGGGAGGAAGAGGGACACCAGTCAAGGGAGGAAGAGGGACACCAGTCAAGGGAGGAAGAGGGACACCAGTCAAGGGAGGAAAAAGGACACCAGTCAAGGGAGGAAGAGGGACACCAGTCAAGGGAGGAAGAGGGACACCAGTCAAGGGAGGAAGAGGGACACCAGTCAAGGGAGGAAGAGGGACACCAGTCAAGGGAGGAAAAAGGACACCAGTCAAGGGAGGAAAGGGACACCAGGCAAGGGAGGAAGAGGGACACCAGTCAAGGGAGGAAGAGGGACACCAGTCAAGGGAGGAAGAGGGACACCAGTCAAGGGAGGAAAAAGGACACCAGTCAAGGGAGGAAAAAGGACACCAGTCAAGGGAGGAAGAGGGACCCAGGCAAAGACAGAAAGTCTCCACAGGGACTACAATTATAGAAGTGATTTTGTAAAGGAACCTAAAACATCCTAGAAGACACACTCGCCTGAAATTCACAGCCTTTGTTGCACTGCTCATCAGGATCCATCCTGGGGACAGACTCAGAAGTGCTCTCAGTTTTAGGTGGCTTGACCGACACGAAGTCCAGACAGCGATGCTGTACCTCAGTTCTGCCCTCTTCTTCCCCTTCCGGGTCCACCTCCCCTGGGTTCTGCATAGAGGCAGCGGTGTTTGGGTCCCCCGTGGAGCTCCTTGCGTTGTTGTTGCTGCAGACTTCTTCACTGCATGAGTCCTCTGAGTCCTCCTCTGTGTCCCACCTCCGCTCTCGCTTCGCCTGCTGCTGAATGAAAAGACTAATCTCGTCTTCCAATGTCTCGGCTGACGTTGTGGACTCCGGATCCTTAGAGGACGGTGTTTCAGATCTGTTCTTCCACAAGTCTCTTCTCTTTGCCACATGCTCTCTCTGTGTATTCTTTCCCATCCGCCTGCCTCTCTCTCTCCCAAAATAGTTTCTGTTTTTGTTCTGGAAGTCTTGGACAGGAGGGCTGGCAGTATCAGGGCTGCTTGGAGAAGGACTAGACCTGGCTGCAGGGGACGTTTCTGGGACTGAGGTTCCAGTGCTGGTGTCTGACTCGGTGGAAACCAGGAACCTCGCAGTTTCATCATAGATCTCTTCCTCCAGGCTTTCTTCCCAGGAGTCTGTGGAGACAGGTCTGCGTTTTGACAAATTTTTGTTGAGAGACGCCAGGTACATGCTCTTCTCATTCTGCACCAGCTCCATGTCCTCTGGAAAATGAAGTAAGAAGCTTGTCAGACTCCCCAGCTCTAACATTTTGTTATTCACACATAGGCATGCATGCATGCATGTGTGTGTGTGTGTGTGTGTGTGTGTGTGTGTGTGTGTGTGTGTGTGTGCGCATGTGTGAGTGTGTTTGTGTGTGTTTAATGCATTAAGGTGTTCAGATCTTCCTTCATCAAATCTCACCTTTTGACATAAAACTGGCTTGGTAACCTCCTTCTTGAACATAAGGGTCATCACACAGCTTGTTATCATCCTCATCCTCTTTGTCCTCCAAAAAGTTGTCAAACTGCATGAAAGAAACACGAGGTACAGAGTGGTATCTCTAAAAGTGTCAAAAGTTGCTCATTATTGTCATGCCCATTACTTCAAAATTTTCAAGACTTCCATAACTCTAGCACATAAACTCCAGCATGCTGTGAGGAGATGATTGTGAAGAATGATCCCCCCACCCCACCCCCCAAAAACAATCCCATACATAAGTCCATCATTTAATTCTGTCCAAGTTCCTATACACAATTTTTTTTTAAAATAATTATTTTGTTTGTATATAAATGTATTTGCTCCATTATTGCACTTGTCTGTCTGATATTATCTGCTGGATCAGTGGATGGGAACCTTTTTTAAGGCAATGAATGTATCTGTATTTGTATGAGGGATTTCAAAGTCTATCTCTAACAAAAATAGGAGATTGTGAAAATGGCATCTCTCCGAATGAAATTCAGATCATCAGTATTCCAAAATGTGACCCTCCACCACGGAATGAGTCGCTTTGTCCCCCTGGGCCATTTTCAGTTTTTTACTCTGTCTGAAAGTATTTTAAATGGCAATCACAATGGTGAAAACCGTTTGAAAATCGGACTATTAGTCTCCGAGTTACAGGTATTTAAATATACTTACCCTCGGAAATGTGTTTCTGAGAAAAATTGAAATAAAAGTTTTGAAACTTCAGCACAACAGTATCCTTAGCAACCATGCATGCATTTCTTTGAAATTTGGCACAGTCATACAACATAACAAAAAAAACTAACACACAAATTTTCAGTTTGAAACATAAAGTAGTTTATTGTCAACATTGTTTCAGAAAATACACGAAAATGTACGTTCACGGATAAATTGTCACAATGGCTTACTGATCAAAAACCTATTTATAATAATTATGTGCACAGGTCCAAGAAACACAAAAATTACACTAAAATGTTTGTGTAGTAAAGTGGGGGGTGGGGGTGGGGGTGCACAGTGATTGTTAAACTATTTATACGCCACAATGGGAACTGATGATGCTATTAGATTCCAAAGTATTTTCCCTCCAGGTTTACTGGAGGTCCTACAGACTTTATTAGTCTGTCTGTGTGTGTGTCTGTCTGTCTGTCCCGTCTCCACGGCCTATATCTCAAAAACTACTGGACGGATTTCCTTGAGATTTTGCACACTGACTGGAAGTTAGGTCCCATTCAATATTATCAACTTTTCAGAATCGAGGTTTTAAAAGAAAGTGACTTTTTTACATTTTGGTGTTTCAATGAAAACAATTCAACAGACTCCATTTTGCAAAATCTGTGACGTCATCATTTGACGTTGTATAACATGACGTCATTTGCGAGTAGAATTTTCAGGATAATGGATTTCGTACACTCAAAGCACCTCCCTCCATAGTCAATAGATGTGAGAGCCTAATCGAGTCAAACTCTTTTCCTACGTTCACAAAACAGCATTTGGCTTCTTTGTATTATGAACGTCTACCAGCAGACGCAAAAAAGCGATACTACGCTGTGTTGGCGTCAAATTCA
>JAWQFJ010002776.1:0-12500 GCA_034096865.1 Theodoxus fluviatilis
TCACTGTTTAGAAACTGATATCGTGTAAAATATCAATAATCTTGATACATATGGGGTCTTGGGGCACAATTTCATGCAGGGAACTTAGTTTTGGGTTGATACAGCTGTAGGTAAAGCAATTAGCGTGTAAACAGAGTGAGAAAGAATGGCTTTATACAATACTTGTGTGTGTGTGTGTAACAAATGTAACAGAGACCAGTGAAGAATTGCATCATCGCATCTTCTTAAACAGTTTTTCCTTTTCTTGTGTAGGTTACCCATTCCTATGCTGTCAACAACACACCTCTGGAGCCATGGGTCATCATCTCCAAGGACGGCGCTGTGGAATCAGCACACTGCACCTGCATGGCTGGACTGGCAGAGGCATGCACCCGCATCGCTGCTGTGCTGTTCTGCTTGGAGACCTGCGCCCGAGTGCGCTCAGAGACCTCTCCAACGGATCTGCCTGCCTGCTGGATTTTTCCAACAACAGCCAGGCTGGACACACAGTTCAAGAAATTAAAAGATATAGACTTCCAGTCTGCAGCTAAGAAAAGGAAGCAGAAGTCTACATTGGATGCAGACGGAGGTGATGAGCCTGAGAAGTGTTCAGCGTGGTGTGTGCAAAGTGAATTACTGAATTTGTATTCTTCCGCTTCTGTCTGTACTGATTATATTTTGACTGTAAATGTAATTATTTTGCTCCATGGAAGGTGTGATACTGGTTCTAAACTGTATCATTTGCTCAGTAGAAGGTGTGATACTGGTGCTAATGTGTTTTCACTGTCTCATCTGCTTTGCGGAGTGTGTGATACTGATAAATGTGTTTGACTAATTCATTTGCTCAGTGGTAGGGTGTGATACTGATTCTAAAATGTATCATTTGCTCAGTGGAAAGTTTATGTGGAAGGTGTGGTACTGGTTGTAAAATGTTTTCACTAATCTTTGAAATTTTATGTGGTATAGTTCTGTTTCCACTGTCATTAATTTGCCCTGTGGGTGTGGACAGTCGGGGCCTGATTGTAATGTTTTTCAACTTATTTGCTTGTGGAAGTTCATTTACCATATTATTGTCTCTGACATATCTTTTAGCTTGTACTAAATGGAAACAAGTTAAAGTGCTCTGCTGTAATTTTGGTGTGTTGGATGTGTGGATGTGTTTGCGGTTGGTGCTGTTTCCTGTTTGCTTGTATTTTGTATATGTAAATGCCTAGGGCATTTTTTAGATTAGGCATACGAAGTGTCCTTAATAATAATAATGGTAATAATAATAATACAGTGATCTTGGCATTTAACTTCAGAATTAATGTCCAGTACATCCCAAGGTTTAATGTTTACAGAAGTTCATGATACATTCATGGTGCACTGCAGTAGGAAAATGGTGCACTGCATGACAATGTCACAGACACACCAATTCAAAATTCATACATCTTATTTTATTCTCAGACTAACACCCAACAAACAATCAAAATGCAGAATAATTATTACAAACAATGTTCACCAAGTACATGGGTTTCATCATACTGTACACAGTAACAGGTTGCACAGAATTCAAATCTAGCCTGATCTGATGTAAACACATTGTGCACAGCTCACCCAGTCATCATCATAACAGAAAAAAGATTCAATCAAAGGGCACAATGGATTGATGCAAATTCACAATACAACAGCTCACTTGAACTATTTTGTCTATTGTTGGGGAGTGCTCACCATTTTTCCTTCTCATAAACTGTAGGGGATGAATTAATGTTCAGTACATCCCAAGGTTTAATTTTTACAGAAATTCATGATACATTCATGGTACACTGCAGTAGGAAAATGATGCACTGCAGTAGGGAAATGGTGCACTGCAGTAGGGAAATGGTGCACTGCAGTAGGGAAATGATGCACTGCAGTAGGAAAATGATGCACTGCAGTAGGGAAATGGTGCGCTGCAGGAGGGTGTAACCTGTCTCTGGAAACTTTGATGTCTGTCATGTTATGGAGTGTGTAGGGAATGTTGTAGACTTGTAGTTAAGAATGATGATGTAAATGTAACATAAAATATTGCTGATGAGAAATAAAATAATATTTGTTTGAAGTTCTTGGACTTTCAGTCAATAGTGTTTGTCCCATTTGCACAGACTAAATAATAGTCTGATCATTCACTTTTGAACAAACATGACAGTGTCACAGACACACCAATTCAAAATTCATACATCTTATTTTATTCTCATGGGTTTCATCATACTGTACACAGTAACAGGTTGCACAGAATTCAAATCTAGCCTGTTCTGATGTAAACACATTGCACACAGCTCACCCAGTCATCATCATAACAGAAAAAAAGATTCAATCAAAGGGCACAATGGACTGATGCAAATTCACAATACAACAGCACACTTGAACTATATTGTCTATTGTTGGGAGTGCTCACCATTTTTGCTTCTCATAGTCATAAACTGCAGGGGCACTTCTTTCTGAAGGATGCCAAACTTCCTTCGTACAAGGCCAATGACTCTTTCAACATGAATTCTGACATTAGCGATGCTCCTAGTGTTTTCAACTTCAAGAGGATGCAGCTGTTTCTTTCCACGAGTGAAATTTGGAATCAAGAGCTTTGCTTGATAGAACTGAACCTGGTCTTCTTTGTTGAACCCTCTGTCAGCCATGATCACATCCCCAGGCATCAAGCAACTGAGTATCCCATTTTCCTCAATCATGGATTTGTCAGAAGCCCTCCCCCCATAAGCATCCGAAAGGAAAGAAACTGATCCCTGAGGTGAAATACCGATGAGATACTTGGTTGTTTGATAGTGTTTGTAGTTCGAAAAGATTTGGATTGCATTTGCTTGTCCAGATGGTTTCTCAGCTGCAAGTTCAAAACATTCAACAATGACAGCTACCTTTTTTCCAAACTTCTCTCGAAAACACATGGGCATGGAAATCTGAAGTTCTCTAGCTGGCCACCTGATCAGGATCTGCAATCTTGATGACAAGACTTCAAGTATTCTGTGGAAACTCCTCGTTACAGTAGCAACAGACAACTTGAGCTGATATGCAAAATCCTGAAAGTGATAGTTCAGTCTTATCTTGATGAGACAGAGAAGCAGTTCTTGTTCCTTTCTGAGTGACACAGTTTGGTTAGACATGTGGGGTGAAACTAAATCAAGAACAAGATCAAACATTGCTAGACTTGGCAATCCAGTGTAAAATTTGATTTTTTCTTTGTCTGCAGTATAGTACTCCCTATCATAAATAGAGATGTTCTTGGTCTCAGACAATTTTGCTGACTCAACAACCCTTGCTGCATTATCAGCCAACACCTGGTCTATGGCCTGTGAGGTCAAATCAGTCTGGGCTGCAACTTCTCTTCTGACATCATCAAACTGGTCATTTGCATCAATGTCATCAGTCACACTACCCAAAAGTGCATCACCACCATCATTTTCTTGCTCAGTACTATCCACATTCTCTCCATCTCCTCCATCACCGTCAGTGATGTCAAGAGCAGTTCCAACATCAGCTTCCTCTGCATCTCCTGTACATGTACTTGATTTCTTTTTCTTGTTCGTAGGCCCTTCACCACTTGTTGATGCAGGTCTCTTGCTCCTTGAATGGAGTCGTTCAAACCTGAAAGACAGATACAGTATACAGTGCATTCAGGAACTTACTCAGAACAGAAGCATGGTAATCCCTGTCCTGACCTGTCCCTCACAGCGCCGGAAGTAAAAATTAAATGAATACTAATATGTGAGGGGGTGGGGACTGGATTGTGTTTGTGGGGGGATTTGAATCGCGCCACTTGGTAGAACACTGAGTTTTTAGACACTGATACAGCTGGATAAGCCTTAAACATATAAATTTATGTGATCCTAAACATGATCACTTACCTATCTTTGGCCTTGTCCGGAGTGTGGTTTGATATCTTGTGTCCCAAATGAAGGGTAGGCAGCCATGAAGGACTGTTCCGCATGGGGAGGTAGGCCTTTGTGCCTGTTGAACACACAATACATGTATCGATTAAGATTCATTCACAAAGTTAGTGACCTTTAAGACATGTATGCACACATACTTTAAGGAATAACTGCAATTATTACGTTTGGACGACTTGTGACACAGTCATACTGAACTGATGGAAATTTAACCCAACTCTGACTCGCACTGCCTACAATTTGCACTGTTTGCTTCGGTTAGCTTCTGAATCATACATACAAATCAAACATAAACTTAACATAATTTAGCCAGTGGCATTTAAAACTGAAAAAAAGCACTTACCATCCACAAAGTGCCTCGAACAAACGATAGCCTTATCCCATTGCACACAATTAAGACTACATACTTTAAGGCCTAACTGCAATTAGTACGTTTGGACGACTTGTGTCACAGTCATACTGAACTGATGGAAATTTAACCCAACTCTGACTCGCACTGTCTACAATTTGCACTGTTTGCTTCGGTTAGCTTCTGAATCATACATACAAATCAAACATAAACTTAACATAATTTAGCCAGTGGCATTTAAAACTGAAAAAAGCACTTACCATCCACAAAGTGCCTCGAACAAACGATAGCCTTATCCCATTGCACACAATTAAGACTACATACTTTAAGGCCTAACTGCAATTAGTACGTTTGGACGACTTGTGTCACAGTCATACTGAACTGATGGAAATTTAACCCAACTCTGACTCGCACTGTCTACAATTTGCACTGTTTGCTTCGGTTAGCTTCTGAATCATACATACAAATCAAACATAAACTTAACATAATTTAGCCAGTGGCATTTAAAACTGAAAAAAGCACTTACCATCCACAAAGTGCCTCGAACAAACGATAGCCTTATCCCATTGCACACAATTAAGACTACATACTTTAAGGCCTAACTGCAATTAGTACGTTTGGACGACTTGTGTCACAGTCATACTGAACTGATGGAAATTTAACCCAACTCTGACTCGCACTGTCTACAATTTGCACTGTTTGCTTCGGTTAGCTTCTGAATCATACATACAAATCAAACATAAACTTAACATAATTTAGCCAGTGGCATTTAAAACTGAAAAAAGCACTTACCATCCACAAAGTGCCTCGAACAAACGATAGCCTTATCCCATTGCTCTCGTCTGTAACAATGTCTTCTCTGTAGTGTAGATGACAGCTTTCCACAGTCTCCTCCTTTCGGCACTCAGATGTCTCGTTTCCTCATCCAGGTGTTTTATAATGGTTGGGGTCTTGTGAAAAGTAATCTTCTGATCGATAGGCACAATTTTTTCACCCCCAGGCCGGTTACTACACCCACTGATGGCACAGATCACCATGGTCTTTTTCTCTCTCTGACTATGCTCGTCGCTGCTTGACAACAACCGGCTAGGGTAGAAACATGGCGGACGATGCGAAGCACACGTTTCGCTGACGTCACGTGATACACGATGGCGGCACCACCGTTATATACATGTGTGAAGTGCTAAACTTATTACAGTGGGACTATTATTAGCAACCCACTATAAACTACGTTCCCGCTGCAAACTATAACAGTTGGTCTGTTCGTGGGCCAGCAGGTTAGCCGAATCAGAAATTGACTCGTTGATCAGTTGGGTGCTGCATGATCTTCGGGGGAAATGCGATCTTTCCCTCTACCTTCTAAATTAGCACTTCACTATCTCGGTGAAGTAGGAATGCTGTTATGCCAGAAGACAATGCAAACGCCGGTCACATGTGTGGTCACATGGTTACACGCTATTCAGACTGGGACAGCTCTCTAGATGTAAATGACGTGATTGCCAGTGACAGTTCTCTTTGAATCCAAGAACAGGTGTAACGCATGCAAAAACTTACTGGCAAGCGTATGCATATTGGCATGCACGCACACACAGCGGAGAGGCACACATTAACACAGACACACACAATTTTACACACAAACACACACACACTCACAAACACACACACACACACACACACACACACACACACACATACACACACACACATACACACACACACACACACACACACACCACACACCACACACATCACACATAGACACACACACAGACACACCACACACACACACACACACACACACACACACACACACACACACACACACAAGCGCACTCACGCACGCACACACACATGTGACATACATGAACATTCAATATTCATTCAATCAAACACGCCCGCACGTATATATATATATATATATATATATATATATATATATATATATATATATATATATATATATATATATATATATTGACTCAGACGCATCCAAGCACACGATTACATGCACGACACACTAGGAAGCCAGTTTCTTTATCAAAGGGGATACACATGTCCCGTGCACACAATTCTGGTCGACATGTCGACAATGGCTTTATGAACGACACCTCAGACGTGCCTGTATGGAGCGCTTATTTTCAGTTTATTTCCTCGTGGCTTAACAGAATATTATGTCACAACCAACGAAATGAGCCCCAAACCTATTTCTACGAACATGAAAATTCTCATATATGCGAGTACATGCACATAAACATACATGTTCGCATATTGTTAGCAAGCATTCACTTATCCGCACTGATACGAACACAAGCATCCACACGCGCGAGCTCACACACACACACACACACTCAAACATACACGAGCGCGCGCACAAATACATCACATGAAGCACGCTCACAATCAGATACACGCTTATACAAACAAAACAAAAAAACCCACATATACCTACTCCTCCATTTACACTGCTCTTGCACTCCGCACTGCTGTGCTTATCTAGTGGAAGACGTAACTCAAGAAGGGTACCCCTGACAGCGTTATGAGACAGAGAGAACGAGACTTACCCTGATGCGAGTGGGGTGGCAGATGGTGATGTAGTTCTCGGTGGTGATGCACACCATGTACCACGCGCTGAGGAAGCTGGACACGTAGGAGAAGAAGACAGAGATCTGGCAGAGGCCCTGGAGGTGGTTGAAGTTGTGTCCCAGGGACTCCAGCCACACCATGCACAGCGAGAAGAGCAGGGCCGTTTCTGCCACCAAGGCCGAAGCGACGTAGATGCTAGAAGACAACCCGCGCAGGCTCTTCCCGGCAAAGACCAGCAGCGAGACGAGATTGGCCACGAGCCCCACGAAGAAGTGAGAAGGGTTGATGTAAAGGTAGATGAAGGAGGCCATCTGCTGGTGGACGTAGTACATGGCCTCGTCATGACCGCCGCTTCCGCCGCCATGCCAGCTCCAGTTGCCTGTCCTGTTGGCGCCCCAGCTCTCGTTGCCTGGCAACGCAAGCCCGCAAGCGTCGCCTGCAATACCACCCGCTGCCATGATGTTCGATTGTTTGGAAGGTTTGTTAGTTGGCTGGTTAGCTGGTTGATTACTTATCCAGTCGGTTGGCTGAATGGCTGACTTGTTGGTCGCTGGGTATTTGCCTGGATGACTGGTTGGCTTGGTGCTGGCTAGTTCGAGGCTGACTGTCTGCTTGTCTGGACAGCTGACTGACCGGCTGGCTGGTGTTGTCTAACTCGTTTGTAGCTGGCCGGTTGGATGGATAGTCGGCTGGTTGGCGGGCTACTTGGCTGGCTTGGTAGCTTGCTGGCGGGAATGTTGGCCAACTGGTTGGTGTTCTGACTGGTGCGTAGTTAGCTATATGGTTGACTGGCTGTCTGGCTGGCTGGGTAGATGGCTTATTGTCTAATTACTTAGCTTGTCAGCTGGCTATGTTTAGTTGGCCAGCTCACTGAGTGTATCTCTCATCTACGCCTTCCTGCAGGAGTGCGTTTCCTGTCTAGGCCTTTGAATATGTTGACTCTTTCACTCGGAAGGTCACCTGACCTTCGTAAAAAACCTGGCACGCGCAGGATTCTTCTGCAGACAATGACACAAAAGGAAACGGCAGCGGCGCTCTTCACGACCTACGCGGTGTAAATGAGGACCACATTTGCAATGGCTTGCTTAGCTGCGGGCCTTATCTACCCGGGCAGATCCGCGACTGACGTCATAGAAACTAGACCTCTTCAAACAAGCCTTGTTTAAGTGACTTGACTCGTAGACCCAGAACAAGTCACACAGGAAACCTCAAGCTTTTCTGTCAATTGCACTGATCAGATAAGACCAGGTATCGTCTGACATTCCACACTGATTTTCCCATTAGGGCCGATTGCTGACGATGAAGTTGCTATGGCGGTGTTCGATGGAGGACCTCACGTCAGTACGCCGAGGTCAGACCAGGTGGGGAGGGAGGGAGAGGAAGGGGGGAGGGCAGTTTTCCGGAGCGGGCTTTGTGGTGAAGGGAGGCAGACAATGACATGGGAGTTGCTGGACGCCAAACACAGCCGAGTTCTTCTGCTTCTTCTCGCATGCAGCCCACACAGGAGCATACGTCACGAGCCGTTCGTGAACATCCGCCCACCTTCTGCTCTTGAAGGCGCGTGGGAATTTGCCGGGGAGTCAGTGAAAGAAATTTTATCCTGAGAAGTCACTTTTCATGTGAAAAAATGACAGTCTGATGTGCAGAAAAGGCAAAAAATTAGATATGAGATTCCATTGAGTTACTGTGAAACCCGTCAAAATTGTTAGCAGGTCCTCGCAATGTGTCGGTATTTTGGGGGGTGTTATTTTTGAAAACTTTAAATGACCACGACGTACAAATCAATAGGAATGGTAGCTGGATCAAAAAACATCGTTTCTCAAGTTACCAGAAGATTTTATCACGCGAAGATAAAGATATATTCGTGCTGATATGTGCCACTTGAACACCTTTAGAACGTCATTCTGTTCTCTAAAATGTCCAGCAAGTTTGGCACATCTTTCGTCCGTCTACCTTTCTGTCGTGATAGCTGTCGCAAGTGATGTTTCCAACTGTGCAGGTATCTCCGGTTTTGATAAAGTTATCTTGCACAGAATTCTTGTCTTTGAAATCCAAAGTTTTTGCACAATGAGAGCTTCTGCAAAGTATCTGCGTATTTCACGCAATTTTATTTCATCGAGAGTATCTTCTTTTCCTGGTCTCTAGTCCCCATCTACCTCGAGAGCTAGCGTTGAAGTCAGACACCGAGCCAGTGACAGCCCGGATGCAACCCCGCAGAGTCTGCTATGGCCACGCCTCCTTTTCTGGCTGAGGAAAAGTTCAAGCGGAAGTGGCGTCACCTCCAGGGCAGATCCCACGTGCGTCAGGCGACGACTACTTCCGGTGACAGACGCCTATTCCAGGGCAGACATCTTGTATAAGGGAGGTAGGGGAAGGCAGGAAAGGGTAGTGGAGGGAAGGGTGGGGGTGGTGGGGGAGTGGGGGTGGGGGTGGGGGGTGGGCGTAAGGAAGGAGGAGGAGAAGGGAGAGAAGCTTTGCGAAAGATAGACAAAAGTCTGGCCCTACACCCTCAGAGGATGGCGCTGATGACAACGGCGCCGTAGGGACCGGATGTGGGACACAGTCGCAGAAGGTCTCGCTCTGTCTTCGGGCAGCTGTGCAAATGAGGCAGGGCGTTCTCTGTGGCGTCCACGGCCCGTTCTTGCCCAGAGGACTAGACGGCGGCAGACAAGGCTGGACGAAAACCGTCTGCCACACCAAGGCAGGGAAGCAAGAAGGTGAGGTCAGCCTGCAACAATAGAGGAAGCCAAGTATGAACACATTTTCCACGAAAGTCTGCCCCCTTCGTCAACTCCAGCCATGGGGAATGAGGCCGGCAAAACGAGGCAGGGTTGGAGGTATTCACACCGTATACCACAACAGGGGCAGATAACTCGTTAGTGTGGTCTCGATATGACCTGGGGTCATACCGGAAGGAGGCTCCGGGAAAGGACGGGGAAAAGGTGAGTGACGTCATCCCAGCTGTAGGCGCCACCTGTAGGCACAACACCACAGCTGTTTGTATGATTTTGTGTTCTTTTTCTATGTTGCTATGGTTATCTGCTTCAAAGCTTGCATTAAGCTGTTTGTTTGCGGCTTTTTCGTTGCTATAGTTGTTTACTTGCTTGCTTGCATGGTTGATATCTGTTTGTTACTTTTGCCTTATTTACTTGTGTGCTTATGCTCCTTTCTATGTTTCTGTTGCTTTTTCAGTTTTTTCATATATGTTTGCACGATTGATGTCTTTTTGCGGCGTTATCTTACCTTTTTGTTGCTATAGTTGTTTGCTGTTTGCTTGTGTGGCTATGTTGTTTTTTTTAACTTTGTAAAACGCTTTGTGCACGGAAAGCACTATATAAATACTCGTTATTATTATTATTATTATTAAGAGGGAAGTTACGTCTTACTATGTGAGTAAGTGTCAACTATTCAAGTAATATCTCTACTTAGGTATGCATGTGTCGATAGTGGCGGTTCCTTCACAAGTAACTAAGTTGTCAAACAGCCTTAATTCTACCACAGCCACGACCCATGAATACAACCATACCCTGCGTTCCGTTGCACTCTGCTTCATCTCTGCTACGATGTAGCAGCCTCAAGAGTTTTGATTGATTGGTTTTATTTAATAACTTTAAAAGCGCTTTATCATTAAAGGTATAGGGTTCAGGAGGCCCTCTTTGAATACACGAATCCCCAATATTATTTCACACTCAAATTTATCACTCTTGATCAAAGAAACGACTTAATAAAAGTGTTAGGGTCGAAAATCATTCATACACAACCTTTGGTGACGTTTCACCCAGTGGCAGAGGTCAACTTCCTGTCAAGGTCGCGCAGCAGCTAGAGCATCTCAGAAGGCGCTCTAAATGCTTCACACTAGAGTGCGCCACTTGCTGTGCCTAGCAACGATGAAACTACAGAACTCGTAGTCGCATTTGATTGGCTCATACTAAACAGAACTAATTGGAAGTCACTCCATGGATTTGCACGGTAAACATGCTTCGAACCATGGAGTTTACATATCATGGAAGTGGCAAACGTGCCAATTGCTTTCAAGTCTCGAAGAAATAAATGTTTTCGTGCTCTCATCACCGTGGCAGATTGGATTGAATGTCTTGGTTTGATATATGTAGTAAACGTCGGCATTTATACCCATGAGTGTAACGAACCCTGCGTTTAGCAGACAACACACATTTTGGGATTCCCTTGACCTTCCTCTATGACTGGTAATGGTTATCTCCCTTTTGTTATTAATGGATTTTCGACCCTAATGCTTTTATGAAGTTGTCTATTCGATCAAGAGGGATATAATTGAATGTGCAATTATTTAGGGGATTTATGTATCCAAAGAGGGCCTCTAAAACCCTCTACTTTTAATGGTAAGGTACTTTTAAAATAATTAAAGAAACCGACCAATCGAAACACCTGAACCTGTTACAGAGTGCAAGGGAACGCAGGGATAGTTGCAGCTAGTTTAGCGCGACTGTTGTCTTAGGTTTGCGCAGAAATCGCTTTATTTTGGGATACTTGAAACCCATCCAAAGAATTTGTCAACAATGGAAAGCATTGATTTTTCCCCAAAAAAATTAATGTTGAACGCATTCATAGCTCGTGTAAGTTCCTTCATTTTTTTATGAAAATGTAGGTCGACGCACCTAGACGCCGAAGCATTTGTTGACACTGTGTACTAAGCTAGTTTTATCTGATGCCATGAAAACAATAAGTTTAAAGAGCATTTTTGGGATGAAAAAAGTGTTCAGATTAAATTGCTTTATTTTTGTAAATGATGAAATGTGTGTCGACGCACGCCAGGATCTCACGAGCTTTGTGGGAAAAGTGCCAGCTGCGGCTGCAGTAAGAACTTATTGTCAATACGAAAGATCAATAAACCCACATTCTCCATTCCAGGGACAGAACCACGGCACTGCGCCTCGCACATCGTCCAACCCCAAAGCATGCTCGCCCATCTCTGCCTGTCAAATGACATGGTTTCAACAAGCGAGTAGAGGCTGAGGGGCTGACCGTGTACTCATGCAAGAGGGGAGAGCACTGGGGAGTGGGCTGGCAGGAACTGGTGTATAATCTAAACAAGTTTGAAGGGTTGGGAAGTTCCTGTAAATATTTTTTGTCTTTCTGCTTTGGCCCGTCGTAGACGTTTGAACGATAGCTAAAGTCACTTTGGCGCGTTCATTCACAGCCTGGTTGCATGACTCCCATTAAGTTGAAATGGTGCTGGAATGATTGTGAGAGTAGTCTGATGACCTTGGAATAAAATGTGCGGTATGAGCTTTCACCAAAAGGTGCAAAGTTGCAATGTAAAAGCTAGCAGTTTTACCTTTACAATGGAGGGGGAGTAGAAATGACGCAATCTGTTATGCCAATGTTCTCATCGTCGATCGCATCTCTGATCTTTCAATCTGCCATCATCACCATCATCATCATTTTTGCTTAAGCTCTTGACCCCAATGCGGCGTCGAAGGAAATAGTGGTGCGTGACCCTCTCTCCGGGATGGAGGTTTTTTCATCGTTGTATTTCACTGGATGACCTTATTGTTGTGTACGGCCACCGTGTGCTTTACTTCCTCCCAGATACTTCAAGCGCTCACGAAAGGACTGCGTACTCACATTGTTGCTAGCATTCGACACCTGCCACCTTTTCTTCTCTGTCCCTGCACGCCACGCTTTCTCGTCAAGTC
>JAWQFJ010002776.1:15000-27500 GCA_034096865.1 Theodoxus fluviatilis
TCTGTCTCGGTCTCGGTCTGTCTCGGTCTCGGTCTGTCTCGGTCTCGGTCTCGGTCTCGGTCTCGGTCTGTCTCGGTCTCGGTCTGTCTGTCTCGTCTCGGTCTTGGTCTGTCTGTCTCGGTCTCGGTCTGTCTCGGTCTCGGTCTGTCTCGGTCTCGGTCTGTCTCGGTCTCGGTCTCTTGGTCTGTCTGTCTCGGTCTCGGTCTGTCTCGGTCTCGGTCTGTCTCGGTCTCGGTCTGGTCTGTCTCGGTCTTGGTCTGTCTGTCTCGATCTGTCTGTCTCGGTCTCGGTCTCAGTCTGTCTCGATCTGTCTCGGTCTCGGTCTGTCTCGGTCTCGGTCTGTCTCGGTCTCGGTCTCGGTCTTGGTCTGTCTGTCTCGGTCTCGGTCTGTCTCGGTCTCGGTCTGTCTCGGTCTCGGTCTCGGTCTTGGTCTGTCTGTCTCGGTCTCGGTCTGTCTCGGTCTCGGTCTGTCTCGGTCTCGGTCTCGGTCTTGGTCTGTCTGTCTCGGTCTCGGTCTGTCTCGGTCTCGGTCTGTCTCGGTCTCGGTCTGGTCTGTCTCGGTCTTGGTCTGTCTGTCTCGGTCTCGGTCTGTCTCGGTCTCGGTCTGGTCTGTCTCGGTCTCGGTCTGTCTCGGTCTCGGTCTGTCTCGGTCTCGGTCTGGTCTGTCTCGGTCTTGGTCTGTCTGTCTCGATCTGTCTGTCTCGGTCTCGGTCTCAGTCTGTCTCGGTCTCGGTCTGTCTGTCTCGGTCTCGGTCTGTCTGTCTCGGTCTCGGTCTGTCTGTCTCGGTCTCCGTCTGTCTGTCTCGGTCTCCGTCTGTCTGTCTCGGTCTCCGTCTGTCTGTCTCGGTCTCCGTCTGTCTGTCTCGGTCTCCGTCTGTCTGTCTCGGTCTCCGTCTGTCTGTCTCGGTCTCCGTCTGGTCTGTCTCGGTCTGGTCTGGTCTCGGTCTGGTCTGGTCTGGTCTGGTCTCGGTCTGGTCTGTCTCGGTCTCCGTCTGGTCTGTCTCGGTCTGGTCTGGTCTCGGTCTGGTCTGGTCTGGTCTGGTCTCGGTCTGGTCTCGGTCTGGTCTCGGTCTGGTCTCGGTCTGGTCTCGGTCTGTCTCGGTCTCGGTCGGTCTCGGTCTCGGTCCCGGTGACGGTCCCGTCCCGCTCGCCCGCCCGCCCGCCCGTCCGTTCGTCCGTCTGTCTGTCTGCCTGCCTGCCTGCCTGCCTGCCTGCCTGCCTGCCTGCCTGCCTGCCTGCCTGCCTACCTGCCTGCCTGCTGGCCTGCCTGCCTGCCTGCCTGCCTACCTGCCAGCCAGCCAGCCAGCCAGTCTGCCTGCGTGCCTGCCTGGTTCCTGCCTGCGAGCGTGTGTGTGTGTGTCTGTCCGTCTGTATGTGAGTGTATGCCACTGTGTGTGTGTGTGTGTGTGTGTGTGTGTGTGTGTGTGTGTGTGTGTGTCTGTGAGTGTGTGTGTGTTTTTTCTTCAGTAGTGTTCATTTTCCCAGTTTGCCGTGTTCGTCTTTGTAACCATTCATGTCCTTTGATCATCACGGCGGTCTTTCTTGTTCCTGAATACCATTGATTTTTCCATAATGGCCTTCAAAAGACGCACAATGGCAAACAGTCCATAAAGCCCGTGATTCAAGGACGCTATTATCCCAGCGGCGGAAGTCTTGTGGGAGGTGAAGATTCATCATCATCATTGTGGAGGTCTCTCGACCTCGAAGAAGAAGTGTGTGCGCAGTCATCCATACACACGGGAATTGCTGCGTGACAAAACTGATGACGTAAAGTACGCTGAAGCAAATCCGGAGAACTTGCCAGATCTTGCGGAAGAACTGGCCCGTGTCAACTTGTGTCAAACATTTGACTGATTTTACATCTGCTTTCTTGACGCTGACAACATGACAGTGGCAACATGACTTTCCGCACAGCAATGAACAATCCAGAATACAATTGAAGACCAGAAAGTTGTGTCTTCAATAATAGATTTACAATGACTCAAGTGCATCCGCGGTGTATAGCAGACAGTGCAAGAATGACAATGAAACCCCAGTTCATACACTCTGCCTCAAGCGGCAGAGTCCAAAAAACACCGTGCGGCAATACAACTCACATTCCTTTGCGAGCTAACCATAGGCGCTCCATATAATGCTATACAACGTATTCTTCACAGTATTCCAGTTTGGGATTTGCAGTGTCGCGAACAGACAGGACACTGGAAATCTGCTGTTGTTGCAGGGATGGACTCAGCTCGGTGGCGACTTCTCTACTCTGCTTGGATTTGGTGCGGCACGCCTCTTCAAAAGTGGTTGATGCTTTCCTTGTGATGGCACCCCAGTGTGTTCTGTCTTTGGCTGCCTCGACAAGTTCAGCTGCTATGAGGTCACACCACTGGAGACTGTCTGTCAGACTATCTACATGTATGTGGCGTTTGCATGGACTCGGTATTAGTTCGTCAAGCAACTGTTTTGGAGAGCGGTGAAGATTACATAGATATACCGCCAGAATAAGCAACATGGTCTCCAGTGAAATGGTTCTCCACAACGTCCCAAAGCAGGAAGAATAATGTACGGTCATGGCACCTAGCTGAAGCAGGAGTCCATTTCGTGCTTGAGCGACGAGATCGGAACGAGAATCAGCCATTGGTCGGATGGGGCAGCCTATTACTTTATTAGCTTCATTGGAGTGACGTCATCGCTCACCGTCGTCATGGTGATGACTTACGTGACGCTAAATGGCCACCCCAGGTTCACAGTGCAGGGTTTTGTCATATCCTGCGTTCCGTTGAGCACTTGCTTCATCTCAGCTACGATGTAGCAGGCTCAGGAGTTTTGATTGGTAGGTTTCTTTTATTACTTAAAAACCTCATTTTCATTAAAAGTAGAGGGTTGGAGGTCCTCTTTAAATACATGAATCCCCAAAATTATTTCATATTCGATTTTATCCCTCTTGTTCGACTACACGACTTAATAAAAACATTTGGGTCGACTATCGTTGATAACAAAAGAGAGATAACTATCACCAGTCATAAAGGAAAGTCAAGGTAATCCCAAAATGTGTCGTCTGCTACTTTGTAATAGACATGGGTATAAATGCCGACGTTTACTACAGATATCAAACCATGACATAAAATCCACTCTGCCACGAAGATGAGTGCACTGCAACATTCATTTCTTCGAAATTTGAAAGCAATCGACACGTCAGCCAATTCCAAGCCTGTAAACTCCGTGGCTCGAAGCATGTGAAGCAGTTATAACTCCTTCTGAGATGCTCCAGCAGCTGCGAGACCTTGACAGTAAGTTGACTTCTGCCACTGGGTGAAACGTCACCAAAGATCGTGTATCAATGATAATCGACCCTAATGCTTTTATTAAGTCGTTTCTTCGATCAAGAGGGATACAATTGAATGTGAAATCAATATGGGGATTACTGTTTTCAAACAGGGCCTCCACATCTCTCTACTTTTAATGATAATGCGCTTTTAACGTTATTTTTTTTAACCAACCAATCAAAACTCTTGAGGCTGCTACATCGTAGCAGAGATGAAGCAGAGTGCAAAGGAACGCGGGGATAGAAACGTCATCAAAAAGCGTTTTGAAGGATGATGGCAATGTCCCATTTTGCAAAGTTTTCACTGTGGCAAATATTCTTGCTATTATCTTTCCAATTTCAAAATTTTACTGCAAAAATTGCCTTACGTAAAAAAAGAAGCCGATTAAAAGTCATAAGTGTTGCAACAAAATAGATATTGTGATTGATACTCAATGACAAACATTTTTATTTTTTTAACCGCACAATAGATGCAACATCACGGCAAGAAATGTATGAATGTAAATGTTTATCATATTAAAACACGTAGAACATTTCTGGTTTGTGTGAGACGAATGTCTGCGTTTACCGACTTTGAATATTCAGTACTTCTGTACGAAGTGCTGTTTGCGTACTCCTTTTCAATACATAGACTATGTTTCCAGTGAATCTAAAAAAAAACAAGCAAACCTTTCCTCCCTCTTGTGCATGCTTTGTTTTATTGCTTTGCCTGGTGTTCCAGTGGGTTCATCAACATATCTATGTATAAAGATACAGAGCAAAATAAACGGGCGCTCGTCTGTTACCGTAATGAAACAAGGTAAGGAAGAGATACAACAAATAAACAAAACAACGTTAGCGAAAAGGGGAATCGGAGGCAGACGGACACCTGGATATGCACGCATGAAGGCAGATCAACATGAAACCTACAGGCAGATAAAAATATAACAAAAAGACATCGACAGATGCACAAGTAAACAGACGGACATTTGGATCCACAAATAGAACAGACAGACATATCAGCAGGTACGCATAAAGGAAGATATAGGCAGACACGTACTCTTTCAAACACATAAGGCTTGCAGACGCACAGCGATTCAAAGCACTGCTCAGCGCTGGACAGCGCTTGCGCCGTGAAACGGCTTGTTCAGGACGCGTAGCGCTGCAAAGCGCTGCATGTGATTCGACGCTTTGCAGCGCTGCGCATCCTGAACAAGCCGTTTCACGACGCAAGCGCTGTCCAGGCCTGAGCAGCGCTTTGAATCGCTGCGCCTCGTGAACAAGCCTATAGACACAGAGATTGCAGACGCACAGGACACAAAAGACCGGCAGCTAGACGGCTACACAAAATAGTACACACAGAAACACGCGTGAGCGCGGGCGCGCGCACACACACACACACACACACAGATAGACAGACACACACACTCACACACACACACACACACACACACACACACACACACACACAGAGAGAAATACAGACAGACAGACACAAAGACAGACAGACAGACAGGCGGACGGACACACATACACACGCGCGCGCACACACACACACGTACGCACACACGCACACACACACAGAAGCACGCTCATAGACACCGACTCACAGACACACACGCGCACACACACACACATTGACACACACACACACGCACACACACACACACACACACACATTGACACACACACACATTGACACACACACACACACACACACACAAACACACACACACACAGACGAACACACACACAGAGAGACACACAGACAGACACACACAGACGAACACATACACACACACACACAGATACACACAGACACACACACACAGACACACATACACACGCGCGCACACACACACACGTACGCACACACGCACACACACACAGAAGCACGCTCATAGACACCGACTCACAGACACACACGCACACACACACACACACATTGACACACACACACAATCACACACACACACAAACACACACACACACACACACACACACACACACACACACACACACACAGACACACAGACAGACACACACAGACGAACACAAACACACACACACACACACACACAGACACACACACACACACACGAACACACACACACAGAGAGACACACAGACAGACACACACAGACGAACACACACACACACACACACACACACACACACACACACACACACACGCACGCACACTCATGGCATAGATAACGACTTCATCCGACACTGAGACACCACGAGGCAGGAGTCCATGAAGGAATGAGGTAAGATGGCCCTTGACTACACACACAATTTTGCCAGACAAATGACTGGGGCAGTGAAAGCGGCCACGCAATCTCTTCCTACGTCCCTAGCGACCGGTGTACTCAGTCTCTGAGACCCAGACAGAGGATTGGAAAATAAATGTGGCGAGGAGGGGGTAGGGGGGTGTTATGCTGGTGGCGGAGGTGAAGGTGGGGCACGGAAAAGCTGTAGAAAAGAGGCGAATAGATGTGAGAGCAGAAAAATATCAGCGCAAAGGGAAAGAAAGGAGGCATACCCAAAGATGGACAAGAATGAAACAGACAGATAAATGGAAAATGAGAGACAAAGAAAAGAAAGGAGCAGTCGAAGAATAGTTTACATAGATTTTAAAGAGTGACACGTTGGGCATACACACATTGTGCAATATTCTTTTGAAGTCCTAGTAACTGCCATATAAACCGGTGAAAAGAAAAGGGGGTATCACAAAATATAAATAGAACAGTTATGAGTCATTTTCATCTGTCGATTAATAAACATACATGTATGTAGCACACGAACAAAAAAAAGTGACTAAATACTCTGTTCAGAATCAGAAAGCCGGATAGAGAAATAATCAGCTAAATCCCTCATGAGCAAAGAGAGCAACCAGAAATTCTGTAAAACTATCATAAAATAGTCTTTGCCGTCTGCCTAAATTAACTTGTCCACGAATGTATCTTTCCTGCTGTTGTCAAGGAAAAGCACTCGCATGCTCATTAAAACCCGTATCAAGAAAACACTTGATCGGAAACATGACATCACTTCTGACCAAGAGTAGGTAGGCTGTAAAAAGTCTTTCCGTAAGTCTTAGCGAATTTTAAATGTGGTGAGGGAAAAGGCAAAGGTGTGGTTATATAGCGATTCATCATCCGTGTCTGGGTCTCAGATCTCTTTACACTTTACACCCTGATCACTGGACCACTGATCAATCCTTCGCTAGCACCTGACAACAAGCACAGTGACCAGACATTAAAGCTGCACACGATCAGGTACAAGCACCAACTCCACTCCCTGAGGAGCTTTCCCACCCGGTGCTGGCTCATGGCCGCGTACAGGGGTTAATCACGTTGCAGTGTGCCATCACTGCCCTCTCAGATACCCGGTATTACTCCTCGATGGGTAGAAGCCAATAGTGAGTAAAGCATCTTGCTCAAGGATGCGACTCCGGGAACCGCGCAGCTTCAATGCCGCACCCACTAGCAGCAAGGACTGCAGGTCAAGCGCGCCAGCCACAGCCACGGATTCTCTGGTCAATAACGTGTCCCACGGCTCCCAGTGATCGATGTATGAGCATGGGCCACTTCTGATAACAGTCATCACTGGTTCCATCTTCACGTTTGGAAAGGTTATCATATGTCACGCCACGTCCTTGGACCGAAGAGGAGGACTGTGTCCCTGTTCCTCGTTCAGTCAATGCATCCCTACCTCGGGTTCTAAAGACAATGGAATCCCAGCGCTCGACACTGAGGAGACCAAAGACAAATTGATTCTTGTCAACGTAACATGGTAAAATAAAAAGGGTCGGTAGATGGGCCTAATTTTTTTAATTTCATTATGAGAACGCCAGATTTATATTGCACACATCTGTGTGTTGTGTGTATGCGTAATTTCTTAAATGTTATGTATACAGTAGATTTTTCAGAGCGTAAAATTAACAATCATCTTTGGTGATAACGCTTTTTAGTTGAATGGTGCTCATAGGAAAGACGGGGCAGCACACAGTTTGTTGTTTACTTTTTTCTCTTGTCTTTTTTTCACGATTGAAAAAAAACTGTTTAGAGTCGGCAGGACAAAATAGGGTAGGTCGGTATATCATACTACAACTTGTTTTTTCTAATAAATCAAATATTTCTTTGAATACAGTCTTGGAAAAAAAATCTCAGTGCCAAATACTGATAATCTATTAGTAAGTTTTAGTTTTGATCTTGAAATGACGAAAACTAAAGCACCAATAAGTCTAGCCCATCAGTGAGTGCTCTTTCTGTGTCATGGAGTAAAGACCTGAACACTGCCAGTCGCCACTTGGCTGCAATTGAGGACAACAGGAGAGTCTATCGTCATGATTCGAACAATGAGTTCTGTGTCGTTACATTGCAATAATGAAAACGTTAGTTAAATATGAATGTCCAATCAGCGAGTTCTTCATCGTCGTCTTGAAGTGGGGAGGGGGGGGGGAGAGAGAAATTGACGGTTACTATCAATCACGATTACTCTGAGAAGTGTAGTGGAGTAAAGAGAAAAGCTTTCTGTCTTTCCGAATCAAGGATTCCAAAGTCACGATCTTGGATTAAAGGGAACCACAACATCCATCTTCACCAGGAAGCTTCTGATCGGAGTCTTAAAGAAACGAGGAGACCGTCATGACAGTCCACATCAATCACTCGGTGAGTCCTCCATTCAGTGCATTGCAGAGAACCACAATGAGAATGTTTACCAATTAATCAGCAGGTCTTTGACCGCCGTCTCTTTCTCAGTCCCTCGCTCAGCACGACACGCCCTCCTTGGCCTCGACGACCTGTACTCGTCAGGCAACACGCGACCGTCTCTTCCAGTACGCCTGCCTCCTGGGGACAGGGAGCCGTCATTGTCAGAGCAACCAGGCGACGCCCCTCGGCTCAATATGGCTCTTTCCTTCGTCATTGACGACCTCGGTAATAATTGAAGAGGCGATGGGTGGTGTGTGTGTGTGTGTGTGTGTGTGTGTGTGTGTGTGTGTGTGTCCGTGTGTGTGTGTGTGTGTGTGTGTGTGCGCGCGCGTATGTGTGTGTATGTGTGTGTGTGTGTGAGTGTTGTGTGTGAGTGTCTGAATACATGCCTGAGTACGAGCGTGAGTGTGCTCATGCTGCCTGCAGACAGACAGATGGACGGACGGACGGACGGACGGACGGAAACACACGCGCGCGCACACACACACACTCACACACACACACACACACACACACACACGTTGTCACGGTTGGGGTGGGTGGAAGATGGCTCGAGCCCAACCGGACAGTGAAAAAAAAAAAAGGGTAAATCCTTCCTCAGTCACTAATCATATTTAAAGACAATGACCCAACAAACCAAATCCGCCGTAAAACGAAATCAACTCAATAGCCAATTACTCCATCTTTCAAACCAAACTTTCACGAACATACAAATCAATTAACAATCCATTATATTCTTCCTCACTCTCTCCGCCTCCTCTATATATAGGCGAGGGAAAACGCCAAGAATCAGATTATGCAAATAAAAACACGTTCAGCTCGAGCAGCTGCAGAACCAAAACAAAACACGTGCAACCCGCTCTGATAATGTGCAATCAGCAAGTGCTGACAGCGCGTAACTCTTAAAGGCGTATCAACTCCGAGACAAAATTCACTATATTTTACAGTTTAAAAAATATAAAACCGAGTCGTGACACACGTACACAGACGCGCGCGCTCGCGCGCACGCACACAGAAAGATTGGCGTACACATATGATTTGTATCAAATACGCACAACAGTCACCCAGCTACTAGTAATGACAATATGCGTGTCTCCTCTAGACACTGAGGAGACGGCAAGGCGCCGTTTGGGAACAGCCAGTGCTAATGCGTTTGGCGTGTCTCTAACGAAATGTGTCAACAGCTTGAACTGGAACACCATTGTCTCGCGTCCAAGGGATGAAAGGAGAGTCAACCTCTCTGCAAAAGTGCTGTTTGTTTTTTCCATTGTGGTTCACCAAAACCAAATTGTCCAGCCAAGCCTCTTCGTTAGATACACAGAGCTCAGAGATGGTGGACAAGCAATAAGAGCAGTGGGGGTGGGGGGGGGGGGGGGGGGGGGTGTCCAAACTCCTGTCAGAGCGTGCTGGGTGTTTGGATTCCAAAAGCTTTTTGTCAGGATAACACGAAATACCTATCTGCCGAAGCATTTTGTTTGACCAGACATTTACAAATGCGGAGTCTGGAAAACTTCAACTCGCTCCCCAAACAGCTCACTTCCTCCTCGAAGTGTGTCTGCCTCACCGTGCCATGGAGCAACGCCCACGTCGGTCCAAATCTCTGAGGCGTTCTAATTCCCTCCCCATGCATCTGTGGTGTGGGTGCGCGCGCTCGCGCGCGTGTGTGTGTTAGTGTGTGTGTGTGTGTGTGTGTGTGTGTGTGCGTGCGTGCGCGTGCGTGTGCCTGCGTGAGCACGCGGATGCGCATGTCTGTCTTGTCTATCTTGGCGGTTTGTGTGTGTCTTATCTGCGTATGTGTTTGTGCGTGTCTTGTGTGTGTGTGTGTGTGTGTGTGTGTGTGTGTGTGTGTGTGTGTGTGTGTGTCTGTCTGTCTGTCTGTCTGTCTGTCTGTCTGTCTATCTACTTGTCTGTCTACTTTTCTACCTGCTTGCCTGCCTGTCTGTCAGTCTGCCTGCCTGCCACCCCGCCCGCTCTTCAGTCCATCCGTCCGTCCGTCCGTCCGTCTGTTTTGGGGTCTCTGTGTCTGTGTGTCTTTCTGCCTATCTGTCTACATTCGTTTCGGTCTGTGTGCCAGTCTGTTTATCAGTGTGTTTGGATGACCTCTTCCCACGTCGTTCACTACCCAGAAGTAGCTCTCACTGCTGTCCTCTGACACTAGCGCTGGGATCACCAGCAGTCGAGCTACACGATGATCTGCAGGAAGTGCGAGCAGGCGACGGCGAGTGTAGCGTGAAAAATAGTAACCCGTGGAAAACAGTAACCGGAACTCATCGCAGAGTTATCTGCGAGGGACGTGCTGAGAATTCCACTCTAAAAAGAGATGGCACCCGCCACTCCGCCTGACTGACTTGGCACGCCCAGGGAGTTATGCTAAGATCCGGCCGCGTAAATATGTCTGCGTTTTGTGACAAACGTCTTGCTCGGCGGTACTGTACTCCATGCACCTTAACGGTGCGCGTGATTCGGGTGTAATCTTAAGCTAAACGACGTTTATTGGCGCTGCTGAAATGGTCGAAGTCGGAAACATTCGGAACGTCGTTTAGCTTAAGATTACACCCGAATCACGCGCACCGTTAAGGTGCATGGAGTACAGTACCGCCGAGCAAGACGTTTGTCACAAAACGCAGATATATTTACGCGGCCGGATCTTAGCATAACTCTCCGGGCGTGCCAAGTCAGTCAACGGTCGCGTTTTATAAAACCAGACTACAAACAGACTACAGGGAGGTGACTCCCATATTATTTCCGGCAGGGGAGACGGCTTTACACGGGGAAAAACTTTTTTGAACGCTACATCATGTGTTAAACTACACAAATGCACCAAAACCTCGTAAAGCAACTAATGCGTCGTTTGTCGGAATATATTCCATGCGAAGAACAGGTGCAGGAGCGGTAAATTGCATAAAGCACGTCCCTCGCAGATAACTCTGCGATGACTTCCGGTTACTGTTTTCCACGGGTTACTATTTTCCACGCTAGACGGCGAGTGTGCGGCACTCCAGTCATCTTGAGAGTATGCAGCGAATCAGCAGGAGTCACATGATGGGAGCCACCTTTGCCAGGCCACGAGCAGATGTCGACTCTAGACTGCAGGTGGCAAGCATCGTAGTGTACCCATCAGTCCCGCTACCTTGCTGAGATAACTCATCCCCACTAGAACAGAGTGTTGCCGTTTCCTCGACGCGGTAGAGGCGTCCTTGAAGTCCTTAATTCCCAATACTGGCACACTGTCTATGTCATGCCCGAGGGCCGACATCTTAGCTGGAGGGATTCCTCTGTAGGGAATTTCGAGTCTATTCGCTGCACGCACCGATAGGAAGGAGACGTCAGGAAGGGAGCGGGTAGGAGAGTCTTGGAATGCCATGCCGCAGGTACAGAGGTCGCTTCACTTCCTGTGTCTGTCACCACCACTCCGTTGTTCTTTGTCGTTGTAGTGGGACATCTGTCGGAGAGATGGACACTGTTTGAATCTGTGGAAGCAGCTGCACAGGTCCCCGCCGCATGGCTGCTGGCAATGGAAATACTTCCGTTTCCCTTCATGCGCGGGGGATGTCCCTGGTCGGGCCTGGTGCGCCACTCGTCATCCCTCTTCTTCCAGCAGATCCTGGGTTTGTGCCGCAAGTTCCGGCAGTATGTAGATCGTCAGGACAGGAGTCTTTGGTTTCTCCCTTGGTTTGATCTTTTCATCAGCTCTGCTAGAGCTGACGCTATGGTGGACAGTTTGTGCCGTAAGTTCCGGCAGTATGTAGATCGTCAGGACAGGAGTCTTTGGTTTCTCCCTTGGTTTGATCTTTTCATCAGCTCTGCTAGAGCTGACGCTATGGTGGACAGTTTGTGCCGTAAGTTCCGGCAGTATGTAGATCGTCAGGACAGGAGTCTTTGGTTTCTCCCTTGGTTTGATCTTTTCATCAGCTCTGCTAGGGCTGAGGCTATGGTGGACAGTTGAGATCAGGTGTCCTGCACCTCTCCTGAAGTGGCGGCCCAGGTACGTGGGTTGATCAGGTCGGCGCAGAGCTTCTGACCTGGCCTCGATGAAGGAGCAGCGAGGATTCATGTGGACGAAATCTAGCATGTCTTTCCGGAGAGGTAGTGGATTAATTCCCTGCACAAAACCGTTGCAGAGCATTTCTTCGCTGATTGTACCTTCTGATTTCCTTTACGCCCGTTTCTCGAGCGTCTCGAGAGCATGCGACTACTCAAGTTTTCTCTTTCCGACGCTTTGGTAGCGGGAACGGAAGGCATGCAATAAGGTAGTCAAAGGCCAACGATCTCCGGAGCAGGACCACAGAACGTGAAATATTTCGGCCGCAAATCCAGGACTCTGGTTGATGACCTCCACCCTAGCGATGCATGCTACCCACGTACCGGATGAGAACTTTCTCTCCATTGCCGGCGAGAAAGCGTAGGCATTGCAGACTCGCAGTGTCTCGTCGCTGAATTCGTCGACAGGCCTTCTCTGTCAAACCGGGTGAAAGGGGAAGGAGACATCGATA
>JAWQFJ010002776.1:32500-36104 GCA_034096865.1 Theodoxus fluviatilis
TGTTTTGCACTATAGAGGTAAGGAGCCGGTGTCAGACTATACAAAGTTCACCTGGAAAAAAAGAAAACAGAAAAAAATGACCGGAGTCTGACCAATTGTATTCTCTCGTGAGAGAAGTGGGCCCTGAAGAGGGCCGTTACTAGAGCAGTCGTAGGCTTCTAGAGCAGTCGTAGGCGAGCTTTCGGAGGGGATCCTCCTTCTTCAGGCCAACTGTTTTGCACGAGCGAGTGACATGCCTGTTTCTACACGGACATCTGCATTGTAAACAGAACGAGAAGGCTTATTTCATGGCTGTTTGCTTTTTTATCGAGCTGGAAAATAAAGCCTAGTCGCAGTTTTGAAGACAAAACCCTTTCAAGTGAGCCAATGTTCATTTTCCGCCCGATCAGATTTCGTCTGCAGACTCTGAAGATATAAACAAAACTGTGAAATCGGGGCACTTCTCTGTACCGTGTGTCATGTTCATCTCGACAGACACACACACACACACACACACACACACACACACACACACACAGACACACACACACACACACACACACACACACACACACACACACACACACACACACACAAACGCACCTCCTTCGTGATAAACTTTTCCTGCTGTGGTTATCTGAGGGTGGGGGTGGGGGTGGGGGTAGGGGTGGGGGTGGGGGTGGGGGTGGGGGTGGGGGTGGGGGTGGGGGTGGGGGTGGGGGTGGGGGTGAGGGTGGGGGTGGGGGTGGGGTGGGGGTGGGGTGGGGGTGGGGGTGAGGAGTGTTGGAAGTCTTCGTTCTCGCAAACATAGGACCGGTCCTCTCACATGAGCCGAACTGATATTTCGATGAAATCGAGTTACAGGAGGATTTGCACCCATGGGGTTAACATTAACACTTGGGTATTTGACTCTGTTTATGAAGTTGAATCATCGCTGCATACACCTTGTGTGGATATTTGACTCTGTTTATGAAGTTGAATCATCACTGCATACACCTTGTGTGGGTATTTGACTCTGTTTATGAAGTTGAATCATCGCTGCATACACCTTGTGAGTTTCAGATTAAAAATCCATCGATAAATGATAGGGTTTGGCGTTGTTTTCTACAGGAAAATGCGTGTCATTCTTTGTGAGAAAAAAAACAACTTTTGATCGCTAAACATCCCACCTCGTCATCATTCTAGTCCCACCTTATTAGTTTTGCAAATGAAATCGGTGTAGTTTAGGAGGTTACTGTAGACAGGAGGCTCCATGCTGCATGTGCTGTGCATTTTCACTGGCCACGATAGGAATGCGTCACAGCTAGAATCCCGTTCTCAGCAAACTCTGCTTGCCAACAGAGCATTATCGGCACACTTAATAAGCCGTTTATTCAAAATCCTCATTTTCATTTCACAGTAATCCAAGCAGACATAAAATACGAATTAACCACAGCCGCGTTATTATAATATTGTCGTATCAGTTTTAAGGGAATTCATTGCGCCTTAAAATGAGACTTTAGCCGCTTCTCCAAAATGCTCTTTTTCCTTACACACTGATTCAAGCAGGCATGAAAGAATCATGCACTACAGCCATGTCATTACATTTTTAGTATCGATGTGAAATAAATTCATTGCACCTTGTAATGAGACAATGATTTGAAAATCTCTAAAGGTATCGTGCAGATTCATTTCGAGAGGACTTATCACAGGCCAGGACAATCACTTGGCGCTAGCTATTAAGTGCACTAAACACAGACCTGTTAAAGCGGCTATCTGGTTTGAGCACATTCCTGTGCTTTTGTTTGTCCTGTTTGTTCCTCCTCGACGTCTGTTATGAGCAAAGTTAATTCCATGATGGTAAATACATCAAGATTTCATTTCGCAACATTCTTTTAACAGACAAACGCACTTTTTCTTACATAGCGAGTTTCCACTCATATTAGCGTAACAAACTGCTCGACACTTGATTAATCCTTTCCTGGCAGCCAAAGATGAGTACAATACCTTTACCGTTTCCTTATGATACTCCTTTAAACCCTGTAGGTTCTCAGGATCAGACGAGATCACTGCCTCCTCGGCGCTTTTTCACCTCAAAGACCACGTCAGGTCAGGAAGTGGAATGGGCGTCGAGTCCCGCAGACAAGGAAAGCCCCAAGAGCCAGACTTCTGTACAGCGCAGACCCACGCCACGACTGCGGGTAGACATCACGTCCCCAGAGGCAGAGGCCGAGACACACGTAATTCCGCCAAATTGATTGGGTCGGCAAGACGAGTCAAAATCTTTCAATCCCACCACTGATGTCCCGCCGCACAATCTCGCCTGGTCAATGGGGAAGTGGCCGAGGCCGTAACTATGGTAAAACGATCCCATATATCATCAGGCGAAAGGGACGTGATGGTCGCCCTTCTCAGCTGCGCAGCAATGTCCCCGACTGGAAGTTTCCATGGGATTCTCCCTGATGTCTTCCTCTCGAAACTCTAAGAGGAGTGGCCTGGGGTCGATGGAAGTGCTTTGATCAGCAGAATCTCGGTAATGTCGTCCTCTCGAACGTCCGTGAGCAACGGCTTCAGTTCAGTATAGCTGCCGTGTCGGCCTTGACTTCATGCCGTGATGCATGGCCTAACTTGTTGGAGATTTCAGGACAAGCTAACATCGTTCAGGAATTAATGTCAGAGCCGAAGCCACCGCACCTCGTCAGTGGATTACACTGACCCGTTACAGCGTGGAGGAAACTGAACGTTCTTAATCGAGTGCAAAACATTGTCTGTCACATTCATCATCTGAATTTTCCCCGAATCGAGAAGCACATTCAGATAGACACACATTGAGGGGAACCACCAGTCGACGCAGAGAGGACTGCTATTTCAGACCGAGGCTGCTGATCATCGTGCTCCATCACCCAGGCACTGAACTTGAAGTAGTGAGAATGGTGGGATGTCACGGCATCCCAGGCTCTGGGATAGGGGTGGGGGCAGAGGGCGAAAGTCGAGAAGGCAAATTTGGGGGAGGGGGAGGGTGCGGTGGGTGAGGAAGGCAAAAATGAGGTGAATAATTGGCGTAGGAGTGGTCTGAATACTGGGAATGTTATCGTTACACTTCGTGACCATGTACAGGTGCAGGACTGGCGAGTTGTTTCTCGTTGAAACTGCTGACTAGTGGCATTAGCGCCCCATCAACCACACACTGAAAACTGAAAACGACATCCACAGGAGTTTCCAAACGCGCAAAACCAAACCACTGTATGAATCTCGAGTTGGAGCTTGCATGACTGTGCTGCTTTCATGTTGGCATCGTCTTGGAGAGATTCTCAAGCTGCCGCTCGTGGCTTCGTCAAGACAAGATAGGACAGCTGCACTGTGCGATTTCTATTTCGCTTTGGTGGCGCGACACTCTGTCCTTCACTTTAAGCCCCAAAACGTTTGTTATTGATTTTCCCCTGCGTCACCCACGTTTTGCTTCTCTCATGCTCTACACCAAATCGCTCGGCTATAATAATAATAATAATAATAATAATAATAATAATAATAATAATAATAGTAGTAGTAGTAGTAATAATAGTAATAATAATAATAATAATAATAATAATAATAATAATAATAATAATAATAATAATAATAATAATAATAATAATAATAATCGTTT
>JAWQFJ010002776.1:36126-48626 GCA_034096865.1 Theodoxus fluviatilis
ATACAAGACCACCTGAAATTCCAGCCGTAGTTTCTCAAAGGATTCCTCACAATGAAGGCATGTTCCGTGCTGAGCTAATCGCGTGCTGAGCTGGGTGGACATAAATAGCCACAGAGATATACCTATTGCGTCATGTTAGTTGGCTCCTCCAGTCACGGACGCTACTTAGGCATCAAGCTCTGAAGGCCATTCTGGCATATATTCGCATTTTCGTACTTGTGTAATCGATTCAGAAAGTGTCATTTACGGATAAAAAAGAATTAAATTGCAAACGAGACGTGTAGGGACGAGTGGTATCATATTTTGTGTCAGTTAGGTGGCTGCTGACGATGATCATGCCGAAGTCAATTCGCCGATCACTTTTTTAATTGCTGTCGAGGTTTTTGTTAAAAGCACTACGAGTAAGTTGAGTATTCGTACATCAGAAATGTAAATTTGGAGGTATATTGCACATCAAATGCTACTCTTGTGGCATCATGTGTGATCGCTCTGTAGCTGTAAAGTTTAATTGATTAACTGATTAACTGATCTCAACAGCAACGAAGGAGACGGGACAGAGCATTTAGAGGCCAAACAAATCCGCTAGATTTCTTCGATGATGAGGAAATCTCCAACACATTTATATTTCATAGGCATGAAATATTGGAAATTGCAGATGAGTTGCATGAGGACTTGCGCACAAAAGCGTTATTTTTTTAAAAGCAGACGATAGTCAAAGATGCCTGCGCATGCGCATAAAGACGAGATCCCCGGATTCCCCCAAGCTCGTCTACCGTCACAACTACAACGCAGATTATCGCCCACCCGTAGCAAGTAACGTTTGACGTATCTTCTATAGCATTTCCTTCAGTAGTGGGTCTTGCTCGTGAGGAATCTTCTTTTCTTTTCATGCATACGGGCCGAGGACAAGAAGTTACAGGACAAGACGGAAGGAGGAAGGAGGGTGGGGGGAGGGCATGCCCGATCCTGTGGGCGTACCATGGACAGACCCACACCCCAATACGGCTTCCCTCCTCCCACTGGGGCGTCAGCAAAGTTCAAAGGAACACGTCAGTACAAAAACGAAGGGAGAGACCTGAAGGTGCTTGCGGCTCCCACAAAGATGTCTCCTTTTCCCCCGTTTTTCAACACGTATCAGCTAAAAGGATTTTCCCCCCGTCCAAATAACAAACCCGACAGACCCGTGAGGTCTGGGATGTGATGAAGTGGTACAAGGAAACGCTCTAGGAAGAAGCTGTTGTCTCCCTTTTTATCTTTTTTTCTCTCACTTTCTTTTTTTAGGAAGACTGCAGATTTCCTCTGTGAGGCGTCTTGACGAGGTCTGGACACTCGTAGCACTACGTGGGGCCTTCGATCCCAGGTTGAAGTGCCCCAGGAAGTGACTGGCTCCTCGCCGCCATTTTAATCTCCCTCCCCAACACTGTCTCTCCGCAAAACCGCACCCACCCACACGCCTCTACCTCATCTTACTTCTTTTGCACAAAGCATTCTCCCACCTCTATATCTGCCTTGCCCCTTCCCACCCACTCTCATTCCCCGGCCCCCACCCCCACCCGACCCCCTTTTCCCTTCATTCTTTTAAATTTCATATTTCTTTGTGCCCAAAGCCGCTGCTTAATTACATGTACAGGATACTTCGGCCGCACACTCGGTGTCCAGCCACAAAATTCCACCGAATCACATCTATTTCAGGCCCCGCAAGCGCCATTTTTGACGCTCACACGTGAAAGCAAATGTCCGCCATTTTTTTCTCCTGTTTGCAAACAAAATGGTCTTTTCAAAAATCACTGACACACAAACATAGAAACAATGAAAGCAAATGTCCGCCATTTTTATCTCCAGTTTGCAAACAAAAAATCTCTTTTCAAAAATCCCTGACACAAACATAGAAACAATGAAAGCAAATGTCCGCCATTTTTATCTCCAGTTTGCAAACAAAATGCTCTTTTCAAAAATCACTGACACACAAACATAGAAACCGTGATAGCAAATGTCCGCCACGTTTTTCTCCAGTTTGCAAACAAAATGCTCTTTTCAAAAATCACTGACACACAAACATAGAAACAATGAAAGCAAATGTCCGCCATTATTATCTCCAGTTTGCAAACAGAATGCTCTTTTCAAAAATCACTGTCACACAAACATAGAAACCGTAATCGAATGGCAGTACTGCTCTCTCAAAGCTCTGTGGAGAATACATCAACAGTTCGTTTAAATCGCTACATTATTCAAATCGAAATGTGGGTTAATAAGTGATTCGGAACACTGGAAACCCGTCGAACTCGGTCGCGTTAACAACAGAGACTTCGAGACTGAACAACAGTACACCAAGACAGATAAGCACGTCTCAAAATACATGTTCAAGTCTCGGTCAGACATAAAAATGCTGCGCGCGATGATTGAAATAAATGTTACATGACCTAATTTATGTCTCAAAACACTTTATAGACTTCTTCGAACGACAGTTATTCAGTCGTATACGTCATCACAACAAACAGTTTCACGACCCCCTTCGAAATTAATTTGTTTGGTTACGATTTCTTTTGCATGTATGTCAGTAATTCTAAAAGTCAGTGGTTTGCAATCAAACTGAGGAAGACAGAAATTGTGGCGCACGGCGCATGGCAGAAACGAAGTCTCCGCCAGTCAAACAAATGCTGCATGCGGGGCCCGAATTTTGCATCTAGACACTGTGTGTGGCATTGCATCCTCTAATGAAGCACCGGCTGAACTTTCCACTATGTTCTGCCCACTTCATCCCCTCCCTTTCTAACTCCCAACAAATTCCCCTACCCTTTATTATTCTCTTTATCTCTTTCACTTAGCTATATCTCTCCCTCGTTATCTGCCCTGCCCCTTCTCTTCACCTCTACCTCCACCACCCCATCACAACCCCCACTCCTTTCACTCCACCCCTTTTAGTCCTTCTTGGTATCTACTCTGTGTATCGCACCTCTCCACGCTCTTTCCGACCCCTCAACCTCCCGTCTCGTCCCATTCTTGTCTAACTCTCCATTCTATGTTTTGCGCACTTCCTTTCCACAGTCTATCCTGTTTCACCCCGCTACCCACCCCTGCCTGCCCTCATTGCATTTCTGCCGGCCTTCTGTCCATATTCAGTACGATGGTCGATAGAGGTAATGAGTTCTAAGGCAGTATGGTCTCCTCGCCTTCATTTACTCGAGTCCCTCCTCCCTCCCTCCTTCCTTCACTTCACCCCACCCCACCCCACCCCCACTCCCTCCCCACACCCATCTCCATCCTTTAAGTCCGCTCCTTTCTGTTCTCTACGACCGGTGCCAAGCAATTAGTCCCTGCGAATGGTCCACACAGTGCCCCTCTATTCTGGGCTGCGAAGAGGATCCCACTATTTTCCTTTGGATTTCCTCGTAACGGCCTCTCCCTTTTTTGTCATTCCTCGTGTGCCCAGACTGCCGGTCGGTCCAAAATGGAGGCGCACCCAGCAATAAGTTTTGAGGCAGAGACCTTTGCGTCGAGCCCGTCTGAAGAACATTAATGTCATTTGGGCCGTGTCCCTGAAGCAGTTCTTTTCTTTTGAAAACACTTTTTTAACAAAATAAGAAAATTTCAAGCACTACTGACGAGAGACAACATTGAAAGAAAATAAAAGAAGAAGGATTGAAAATATTTTCTAAATCTATTTGGACGAGGGTTTTTTAAATAATAGAAAGTACTTTCCAACGGATAGACGTAGGAATACTTCTGTTTGTGGTGAAATGTTCATGCTGGTTTAGGAATGCACGTCCAGGTATTTAATTTTCCGTGATCTTGGATCTTTGCACAGGTTTGGTATTCAGACAATTGAAAAGAGAAATATCTAGCTTTCATACCTTCAAGATAAACACTCTTTTTATTTCACACCTTTTTTGTCAGAGTGCTAAAGTTTCAATTTTATGAAAATGAGCTCTGAATTTCAACATTTCCTGTATCGTTTCATGTCTTTGACTGCCAGGAGAAAAGTTGAGCACACGTCCCCAACTCGAAGAATGCTAACCCTCCCCTCGACACCCACCCTCGTTTCCTCTCTCTGTCTCTGCGCGTTTGTCCCTCTATCTGTCTGCTTCTCTCGCTCTCTATATCACCCCCCTTCTCTCTCCTCTCTCTCTCTCTCTCTCTCTCTCTCTCTCTCTCTCTCTCTCTCTCTCTGTCTCGCTACTTTATTCAAAAGCTCGCAACGCACAACGGGCACACTGAATTGTCTCTTTCTGACTAAAGCCATGACCAAGTTGGCAATGAAAAACAATAACTGGCAAGGAGCTTCGTTTGAACCCAAAGTTTTCATTTCAGTCATCTTTATGATCAGAGATCAGTTATCAAAAAATAATACATGCGTGTGAGAGAACATTGCAGTTGGCCCTCCGACAGTGTCACAATCCTCAAGGCCGAGTCCTTCCTTCTGCAGATGGTTGTGAAGGTCAGAACTGACGTGAGATTCATCACGGATGACCCTGAAGTCCCCATCATATTCCGTCCTTGTATACGCTTAGCAAGCAGCAAGGACCAGCTGCCACCCATTAACTGTGGTGTCGAGTGTTCACTGGCTGCTTTGACTGAGTATTCTTCTTGATCACTCCATCGCTGACTAAGAGCGGCGGATAACTGGACAGCTAAAATAGCCTCCAGGCGAAAAATGAAGATTCAGACTTCTTGTTTGGCTTTGTACCATAATCTATGATTGCACTTCAGCTTTCCTGCCAACAGATAACTGAGAGAGAGAGAGAGAGAGAGAGAGAGAGAGAAAGAAAGAGAGACATACAGACAGACAGACAGACAGACAGACAGACAGACAGACAGACACACAGACAGACAGACAGATACACAGTCACACAGACACACAGTCAGACACACATACAGACACAGAGAGAGAGAGAGAGAGAGAGAGAGAGAGAGAGAGACGGACGGACGGACGGACAGAAGGGAGGGACGGACAGACAGACACACAGACAGACAGAGACAGACAGATAGACAAACAGACAGACAGATACACACACACACACACACACACAGACACACACACCACACACAGACACACACACACACACACACATACGCAGAGACAGACTGACAGACGCACACACAGACACACACACAGACAGACATACAGTCAGACAGACAGACACACACACAGACAGACACACAGACAGACAGACAGACAGACAGACAGACAGACAGACAGACAGACAGACAGACAGACAGACAGACAGACAGACAGACAGACAGAGACAAAAAGAGTTCTGGAGATATTTTATCAAGCAAATCAACTCCTCCTATCAATAGCAGGTTTAAGGATGTACTGGTAACAAGAGTAGGATGCGGCCGTTGGTGCTGGATGCCTCTTTTCACTTGGAACACTTGGCTACTGGGCTTTCTCTGGTACTTAGCCTGGGGTGGTCCCATGCCGCTGAGGGTGGTACCCGGAAACATGGGGGCAGGGTCAGATCATGTAGATCCAACCGTGCGTTTAAACCATCCGGGAATATCGAGCCCAGCCCACCCGCAACAACAAACCGGTGACCAAACGCCGTATCCACCTCTAAGAACATTAAAGCACGTATCTACCACTGTCACTGAAAATTTAACGCGTTCATTCACTCACCATTTCTTCTGGCAAGACAGCCTTCTTATGAAGCATTAAATCTTGCAACACTACGAAAACATTTACCAGGCACTCTTCCCCACCTACCCACCCCCACCCTCCATTCCCTTCTCCTTCTCTCCCTCTCTCCTCCTCTTCTTACCACCACTTGTCGCTAACCCTATCACAACTCAAAACAAAAAACAAAAACAACATTAAAAACTGCCAGACCCAGCCATTTCAGGTACCCGAATGATGTACCATGACACGCCAGCAGCTCCAACACAGCTAGGAAAGTTGTCTCTGCCCATGCTTCGTCTGCCAGATCCGCATGGACGCTGACTCGGTCACTTTCTGCAGCTCCCTGACAAGTCTGTTCACACCTGATGAATAAGCACTCAGCCCACGCAAGGATCCTACCATGGAATTCGCCACAAGGCTCCTACACCCAACTGCCAACCCCCTCCCCTCCTCGTGCACATATCAACAAAATCTTCATATTTCTCTAGTCTCCTCGCACGTGCCCGTACAATATTATTCTCCCAAGGCACTGTCAGCTTGGCGAGAACTACGGATGTTTACATTCTGACCAGCTGATGTTAATATCAGGGCAGATTGCAGATTTCTCGGGGAGGAGGTTTTGGAGCATGACTTCAATTCCGCAGCTGTTCTCCATCCCTCACCTGGTTGTGAGAAAGTCTGTGACTCTGTAGAATCCCCCGTTGGCAACTGCAGCATCTCCCTCCCTTCTCTGACAAACAAAAGATGGATTGGGTCTGCTTCCTCCATTTTGTTTGCATTTCAGCAGCACTCGTCCACTGCTTCCGTTTGCAACTACAGAACCCTAGCATGAACGCCAGATGAACTTTGGGAGGCTTACTGGACAACCTGACAAAATGTACTCTCTATGGAGGCACTCTCTACCCCCGCTTGGAAAACAAGCAGGCGAAAATAGTCGACACCTTTTCAAATTGACTGCTGTGGGGAGCAAGACAAAAACTGCACGCAGTATGACGTTTATCTTTGTAGTCTCTCAATTCCAAAGAGTAAGCCAGTCAATGTTCTTCTACATCACAACCTCCCAGGTAGTCTACCGGCTCTGCTGACTTAGTCCTAAGGCATTTTTTATCCTTTGCTTTCAATATACTCTACATGTGTATATCGTAGTTAGTTCAAAATCTCTCTCTCTCTGTCTCTCTCTCTCTCTCTCTCGATCCCTCCCTCTCTCCCTCTCTCTCTCTCTCTCTCTCTCTCGATCCCTCCCTCTCTCCCTCTCTCTCTCTCTCTCTCTCTCTCTCTCTCTCTCTCCCTCCCTCTCTCTCTCTCTCTCTCTCTCTCTCTCTCTCTCCCTCTCTCTCTCTCTCTCTCTCTCACACACACTCTCTGATCAAACGGTTGATACCATCTGCAGGCAAACCTACGTTTATGAATGTGCATCTCATCATTTTTTCATTATCATTTCTTTTGCAATAGGTTCATCCTGCGTAATACCGTTGAAAATCTATTGAGATCGTCAAAGACTCAGGCCTACCTTTCTTGCCATAGAATGTCGTGCCAATTTCAATATTGTTCCATCTCCCTCCATAGTGTTCATTGATTTTGTCTTCATTTTCAGGATTTTCCTCCAGTACCACTGTAAATGTAGTAGCTTATATAACGCGCTATTCTCACGCCGAGGCATGCTCAAAGCGCCCACAATTTGTCTTAAATGAAAAGGTCTAAAGTTTTTTCCGGAAGCTGGCCACGTTCTCGGACCTCCTCAATTCTTCTGGGGCTGCATTCCAGAATCTTGGACCAGTGTATGAGAAGGCTCTCTCTCTCCGAATCCCTTTAGGCGTTTCGAGGGAGCACAGAGAAGAAGTCTCCCTGATGATCATATAACTCTCGACGGTTTATAGTCTTGTACAAGATCGCTAAGATAATGTGGAGCAGCACCTGAAACACACTTGAACACATTGCACAAACACTTGTGCTAGATGCGATCTTTGATGGGCAGCCAGTGAAGGGACTCCAGAACCGGCGAGACGCTGGCTCACCTACGGGAGCACTTCACTAGTCGTGCGGAAATGTTTTGGAGCCGCTGGAATTGTCGTATCTGATACTGATTCGCTCCAGTAAGAAGACTGTTACAATAGTCCAGCTTTGATAGGACCAAGGATAGCACCAGGGTCGCAGTAGTCTTCTCCGTCAAGCAGTGTCTGATGCTCCGAATTCGTCGGAGATTCAAGTGAGCAGATGACGTCACCTGACAAATATGGTGTTCTAGGGAAAGATGCTTTCAAATTTCACACCTAGATATTTGATCCACTCAGACGGTGTCACCCTGACATCGCCTATCATGACAGTGGTTTCACTGATTTTGTCCAAATTGGATTTGGTTCCGACGATGATTACTTCAGTTTTCTCTTCATTTAGTAAGTTTATTTCTGTCCATCAATTTTTTCAGGTTTGAACAGCACCTCTCTAGCGCCGATTTCGTATCGATAAAATCATTTTGGTTAGGAGCACAAACTAAGTAGAGCATTGTGTCGTCAGCAAAAAGATTATATTGGACCCCGTGTTTATCAATAATATTGCTAACGTGTTTGGTGTAGAGAGAATACAGGATCGGGCCGAGAATTGATCCCTGGGGGACCCCACAAGTGACTGCTACCGAGTCCGACCTCGAACCTTTCACCAGAATTTTTTGTGTTCTTCCTGTCAGGTAGCTCTTAAACCAGTTGAGGACCTCAGATGACAGACCAAGATGTGCCAGACGGTCGATGAGTATGCCGTGGTCAATTGCGTCGAAGGCTGCTGAGAGGTCCAGTAGCACAACAATCCCTACTTCTCCGTCGTCTGCAGCACACAAAAGATCATTCATGACTCTTAGAAGAGCCGTTTCAGTGCTGAGATCAGGACGATACGCTGACTGGAATTTTCGTATCAGGTTATACCTGAGCAAATGGTCCCGCAGCCTTGTGCATACAGCTTTCTCGATGATCTTAGAGAGAAAACTTAGATTGGACACAGGACGATAGTTCTCCAATTTTGAACTGTCCAGACCACCTTTCTTTAGCAGAGGCTTCACAACAGCTGTTTTCAGTGCAGCCGGAAACTGTCCTGATTTCCGGGAGTGGTTCACAACGTCTGTAACCACAAGCAGGAAAACATCAAGACAAGAAAGAAAACAGTCTCGTCGGGATGCAGGCAAGCTCGCATGTTGTGGGTTTCATATTTTTGATCAGTTTTTGGAGTTCGAGGGACGAGTACAGGGGAAATGCGCTGAAGTTTTCACTCGGTTGGTCTCTTGCATCATGATTGACCTGATGGGATGACGGAATAGAAGCTTTTATTTTCTCGATTTTTCCAGTTAAAAAATCTTGCAAGCTGTTTGCCAAGGTTTTTCCACTTACTGCGGATGGAAGAGGAGGTGCGTCACTGTTGCCAAGGAGATTAGAGAGCAGGTGGGACAAGCCCCTAGGGTCTTTAGACCGTTCCTCGATCTGCTGCTGAAAATACTTGGATTTGGCACTGCGAATAGTTTTGTTGAGATTGTTTTTTTCGGTCACATACATTTCCTTGTGCACAGTTAAGCCCGATTTTCTCCAGCGTAGCTCCGCCATCCTTTCATTCCACGTCTCTTACATAATAGACACATTAATTTTCTTGCCTCTTCATGCCAAGAAGGTTGATTGATTTTGTACATGCATGCATGTATTTGCGTGCTTGTGTTTCCATGTGGGTGAGCTGCCAAACACCACTTCACACGTGCAAGCCAAAATTTAGCTATGCCCTCTCCTGCTCTATCTGCCCTGGCGTTCTGTACTTTGGACCGCACACTGAACAATAGATTCAAAGAACACTTGGCCGACACGTGCCAAAGCAGAGGAACACCGATATCATCACACTTCAACAGCCCCTCCCACTCATTTGCAAACGTCCAAGTCTGCATCCTGTGGCAAACAAGAGGAGACACGGAGGTCCGCAAGCATATGAAGCACTATTTCATATCTCTCCTTGACACCAACGACCCTAATGGACTCAACATGAAAAGCTAAAAACCTTCCTTCCCCCATGTAGTTTGGGTGCGGTCAGGCTTCAACTCAGCAGACACTGCGAGGCACAACGTAGTTGACTCTCATCTACACTCGGCCTTAAACGACTCGACTGCAAAGCCTGAACGACGTTGAAGACAAAATGTAGCTCTGGCAGGCTTCCAATAGCGACTTAAACGCACCTGGCTGTTGTTGTTGGCAGGCAGGCTCTCTCCTTCCGTGGACAGCTCCCTCCCCTCTGTCTGCTTTGTACTGCTTAGACTTCCGTGACGCGCATTCGCATCCGCGTGCTCATCGTATTTTCAGCTCGCGTTGATGAACTAATTTATGTTCACCCCTCTGTATCCTTCGCTTCCATCACTTCTCAGCCCCCCCCCCCCCCCCCCCCCTTCCCGCTCCTGGACGTATTCCGCAGCTGAGCTTACTGGTTGGTTTGTTGTGATATTTTTGACCTGACGAAGAGTGCCACACTCAAAACGTCGATTGTTTTGTTTTGTCTTGTTCCATACGCCCGGACCAGTTTTCTGCTTCAAACCTCAAGTGTAGATACTTTCCTCACCTCTTGATCATTTTACAATGACACCTGGAGACATTATGTTTAATTGTGGATGCTAATGAATTTTGAAAGTGGTCTGTTCTTGTCAAAAGTGCCACCAATCCTATTAGAGTGCGTCAGGTGGCCATATCAATAGCGCATCCCGTTGCTTGGAACACGCTCGGCGTATGTCGACAGGGATGAATGTGGAAACGCATTAAGAGTTGTGTCCCTTCGCACTACAATAGTCTGTTCTATTTCCGGTGCCGGTAATTCGTTACTGCCTCAACATGCCGAAGTCAACATCGAGAAAGTACGCGTCCTTCAGTTTAACACAAAAGTACGGACACAAATCTAAATTCATTCAAAGGCGAATATTTGACACGCAATGATCATTGCAAGTTCTCGCTCGCTGGAATTATCTCCCTTGCTGGAAAAAAAAGATAGCATTGAAAAGTTGTCAAGTTCAGGTTTTCTGGGGAATAGATGTTCTCCAGCAGATTTCTCCTCACAATGGGTAACTACACAACAGCCTACATGCTATCGCGATATGACTAACTCAGCTAGAGAGACGAGAATAAGAGTGCAGAGACAGCGAAAGTTGTAAAGTTTCCGGAAAACGCGTAAGGCCAGTTTCAGTAAAGGAGGTAACTTTCTCTCTCCCTCCTCCCCCACCCCCACCCCCACAACCCCCACCCCACCCCACCCCACCCTTCCCACCTCTCTTCATCATCGCCGAATCACTAGAGAAAATTCGACTCCGACTCGTCGTCTGACACTAGGTGTTCTTAGTAATTACGGCGTTGTCGTTGTCTGGTTTCATAAAATGGCTATTTCTGTACAGGATATGAGTCCTAGTAGCACGTATCTCTAACAGCGATGTAAACATTTTAGCAGTTAGCGTCCATCTAGATCCTGCCGGTGAAGTACAGACTTTAGAACGCCCTCATTACTTTTCCATGATTACCACGGTGTACAGCTGTAGAAAAAAGTATTGGACCACTTTGCAGAATAGCAATACCATGACTTAATTGCCTTGTGTTATCAACAATAACTTGTTTTTATTGAAGCTCGTGGTTACCTATCGGTAAATATGACTTTGAACCAGTCTTCTGCTGTCCATTTTTGGTGGTTTGGGGCTCATTGCATCCTCTGCTTCCTCTAGCGTTCATTCACCAGAGGCTTCCTCCTTGCCTTACAGGCATGAAGATTGTTTTCCGGCAAACTTCTCCTCAAAGTTCTGGAGGAATAATGAATGCCCGTCAGTTGGGCCCATTGGCTCTCCTGTTGTGAACAGATGCCCTGGTTTGTGGGGAACAGTTGCTGTGCTGAGGGGAGCATGGCATGCTCCAGAACCTCTATATAAGCAACGCTATTCATGCGGTCTTCACATTGCGTCAGGACACCGATACCAGAGGGTGACATGGCCCCCCAAACCATAATGGATCCGCCTCCATGTTTCACAGTGGGAACCAGGCATTCATACCTGTAAGCTTCTCCAGGTCTTCTGCTCACCATTACATGGCGTGGTGTAGGAAAAAGCTCGAAGTTGAACTCATCGGTAAATATGACTTTGAACTAATCTTCCGCTGTCCATCTTCGGTGGTTTGGTGCCCATTGCATCCTCTGCTTCCTCAGGCGTTCATTCACCAGGGGCTTCCTCCTTGCCTTACTGGCATGAATATTGTTTTCTGGCAAACTTCTCCTCACAGTTCTAGAGGAATAATGAATGTCCGTCAGTTGGGCCTATTGGCGTATTTAAGCTGTGATGATGTGGCTCGTCTGTAGTGAAGAGATGCCCTGATGAGTTGATGGTCATTTCTGTTGATACTCAGCCTCTTTCTTCCTCTTCCATTGCAGTTGATAGTTGTCCCAAGGGCTCGGAACTTCTTAATAATGTGATGAACTGCTGTCTTGGATACACTTATTATCTCTGCTATATTCTTATGGCTGTATTCTTCTTCGAACAGGATGACCACCTTGAATTGATCCTCCCCGGAGAGTTCTCTGGTCTTGTCTGGCATCGCTGATGAGGTTTTATCGTCCAATAATCTTCTTTCAATCACTCTTTGTCATTATAAAGCGCTTTTGTTAATGTTAGAAAAGGATAACATTCATTAGCTTGCTGAAAGAGCCAAGTGAGGTGAAAGAAAATATTAAGACGATTTTGACCATGTCATCTGTTGATCTGCAATATACATGTATTATCGCTCTTTGGCACAGTCTATCGTTCTCCATTTAAGCTGTGCTTGGTAGATGTGGTCTACCTCAGGCCGTCCTCTAAAATATGTCTTGCAATGACCCCTCGCATTGCTCTTCCCATCGCTGAATC
>JAWQFJ010002776.1:53626-126126 GCA_034096865.1 Theodoxus fluviatilis
CTACATTCACAACCTGCGCGTTGGACACATTAATGTCTATCATCTTTATAATAAGGTGGTGGACATCAACTTATTTATTCAGAAAGAAAAGTTGCACATTTTTGGATTATGCGAAACACGTCTTCATCTAAGTATAAGCAACGATACGATTGATATTCCGGGTTTCTATATTGAGAGACGAGATGCAGAACATTCAGGGCAAACCGGGATGGCAGCATATATTCGTTGCGATATGAAACAATGTGCAGTTCGTAGATCAGATTTAGAAAAGTTCTATGTTGAATGTTTATGGCTGAAGTGAAAAGTAATGTGCACTCATCTGTTATTTTGGGATTTCTACAGAAATCCTGCATCTACCTACTGTTGGTATCATAAATTTGTAAAAATGATGGACAAAGTTTGTACTTTCAAAAATAATGTGGTTCTGTTGGGCGATTTCTATATTGATTAATTTTTTTTTAATTGTGCATGGGATTCTACCATTGCTCTCTTTGGTCTCACTCATTTAGTTCAAACTGCAACAAGAGTCACACAGTCGACATCAACTTTGATGGATCATCTATATACCTCAAACAGTTGTATTGTTAAAGATGTATGATCACCTAATGTAGATATTAGTGATCACTATCCAATAGTATGCTCTCTACATTCCAGAACTCCTAAGTGTAGGAAAGATCACCACACCTACATACATTATAGATCTTTCAAGAAATTTAATATAGACGCGTTCTGCTTAGCTTAACAGAATACTCCATTTTATAGTGTAGTTAATGTTGTGAACCGTAGCAATGCACTGAAACTTTGGTATAGTCTTTTCTTATCAGTTATTGTCGAACATACTCCTATGAAAAAGAAACGTGTACGTCATCCAACGCTTCCACCATGGATGACAAAGGATGTAATGTTAGCAATGACTGTGAGAGATCGATTAAGAAAAAAAAGGAGATTCCCAGCTTACAAACAACAACGTAATTTTGTTAAGAGCCTGGAAAGAAAAGCTAAAAAATAATATTTTCAAATGATTATAGAAGATAATAAGAATACGGCTTCGGTGTGGAAAGCCATCAATACCTTTACTAATCGAGGGGGAGCGGTCGTCCTCTTGAACCGTACCAACTACATCAAGGATGCCCAACAACAACTCTCAAATACCCAGCACTACCAACCCCTCCAGTCAGATCCCACCAGACAACATGCCCAAGATCTGCACCAGCTGGTGAGAACCTTTCCATTAAATTTCCAGTCGGTCTCGGATCTCATACCCCGGAACCCTCTCCTCGGTACCTTCTACCTCCTCTCCAAAATCCACAAGGACGGATTTTCTGGACGTTGTCACGACACTCCCAAGTCCGCCAAGGTGCTCTCCTTGTAACGATGGATGGTTCAGCTCTTTACACCAGCATTCCCCACAAAGGAGGCATCGCAGCCGTCAGGTTGATCCTACAGGAGAACAACTGCCCCTCTCGTGATGCAGTCATAGCCCTGATTCGCTTCATCCTGGAGCATAATAATTTTGCCTTCGACGGCAGGGTTTATCTCCAGAAGCAAGGCACGGCCATGGGAACAAGGTTTGCCCCACAATACGCCAACCTCTTCATGCATAGGTTTGAGGAAGAATTCTTTGCCACGCGGATTCTCCGTCCCGACTTCTACATCTGCTACATTGACGATATCTTTCTCTTCTAGAACCATGGTGAAGAGGCACTCAGACAGCTCCACAGAGACATCAACCAATTCCTCCCAACCATCCAACTCTCCATGGAATTCTCCCCGGTATCGGTCAGTTTCCTGGAAACTCGAGTCTATGTGAAGGATGGCCAAATCTACACCTCTCTCTACAGGAAACCAACCGACAATCTGCAGATGCTCCACTTTACCAGCTCATATTCACGGCATGTGAAGGATGCTATTCCATATGGACAAGCCATAAGGATACATCGTATCTGCTCCAACGACCAAGACCGGGACGGACATCTACAGGAGCTGGAAACCGCACTTCTCCGCAGTGGCTACCAACGCGAAACTGTTCGCGCCCAGTTCAGAAAAGCCACCAACCAGAGACGTGATGACCTCTTCGTCCGACAAGACAAAACGTCTGGAGCCAGCAGAATCCCATTCGTAGTGAACTACTTTCCAGGGGCGGAAAAACTACGACGTGAACTGAATGACCTCCAAAACCTACTGGATGATGACAAGCGCCTCTTCCGGGCAGTGCCGACTCCCCCTGTGATGGCCCAACCTGAAAAGACTGCTGGTCCACAGTAAGCTCCCCACCAATGCACCCACAGGCGGAGACAGCATGGGACCATGCAACAGACCACGGTGCGCCACCTGTGCCATTATCTGTTCAGAGACCACGATCACTAGAAATGTGACCGTGCACCAGATCAGGGGCAACTACACCTGCAGCTCAAATGACGTGGTGTATCTGATGAGATGCTGCAGAGATTGCCCGAATGCGTGGTATGTAGAAGAGACATGCCTGCCACTAAGGCAACGCATGAACGGGCACCGGGCCACAATCAGGAATCGGTCGCCTCTGCCTGTGGCTGAGCATTTCGGTTTGCCCAAGCACTCAACATCAGACATGCTCTTGCGCGTGCTGCAAGGCAACTTGCATGACCCCAGACAACGTCGCGTGGCCGAGCAGAAACTCGTAAGAAAACTCAACACCCATCACACAGCGCTCAACCGCGACCTGGGATTCATGGCACACTACAAATGAGGAAGCTTGACCTTGCACGTGCCTACCATGCTTTTTGCCTGAGATGTTGAAGTGAACTTCTCTCATCGCCTGCCTGTCATAAAAAAAACCCACCCGCCGGTCTCTCTTCACTACGGCCAGATGAAGGAGTGTAACTCCGAAAGCTCGCCAACGACAACTTTCTTTGCAAGCCACAGCTCTCGTAGCCGCTCTCAGCAGCCACAAGCCGCCGCCGCCTGCGCCACAGCGACCATTTGGAGCCGCTACCCGCAGCCGCTGGTCACAGACCTGCTGCAGCAGCCAGTCCCGCTATACACGCAGGGGTGTAATTCATGAACGTGGACTTTCGAGAGCACTGACTGGTCTTGGACTTTTGAGTCCCAGACTAGTCCCAGACCACCGCTAGTCTGGGACTAGTCTGGAACTCAGCGAGTCTACGATTCACGAACCCAGACTGGGTGTTGACTTGAAAGGCTGGGACTGATTGACCTAGTCTATGGTTTATTTTCAGAATGAGATGGAATTCCCGGGGATTCCGCCCAGTGCGCAAGCGCATAGCGTACCGCTTCAAACTTCCCGTCAAAAATGTCAGCCACGATCGGTAGCAAAATCTCGAAGAAAAGCCCCGATTTCACGGAGCGGGAATCCGTAGCTATCATAAAAGCGGTGTCAGCAAGATACGGATACATTAACAGCAGCATACACACAGCCCAAGCAAACAAAAGAAGACGGACAGCGTGGGAGGAGGTGACAAATGAAGTGCGAGCTGAGGCTGGAGTGTGTGTGTGTGTGTGTGTGTGTGTGTGTGTGTGTGTGTGTGTGTGTGTGTGTGTGTGTGTGTGTCACCGTTTATTAAGTTCATCAGCAAAAGGCAAATCATCAGAAGATCAAGTTTTACAATATGGCAGGATTTCCAAGTGAAAACCATTGAAATTCAGTAAGGAAGGGATGGAAAAAATGTCTTGATGAGGAAAAATATACACACACAGTGTCACACACACACACACACACACACACACACACACACACACACACACACACACACACACACACACACACACACACACACACACACACACTCCAGCCTCAGGCGCATAGCGTACCGCTTCAAACTTTGCGTCAAAAAGGTCAGCCACGATCGGTAGCAAAACTTCGAAGAAAAGCCCCGATTTCACGGAGCGGGAATCGGTAGCTATCATAAAAGCGGTGTCAGCAAGATATGGATACATTGACAGCAGCACACACACAACCCAAGCAAACAAAAGAAGACAAACAGCGTGGGAGGAGGTGACAAATGAAGTGCAAGCTGAGGCTGGAGTGTGTGTGTGTGTGTGTGTGTGTGTGTGTGTGTGTGTGTGTGTGTGTGTGTGGGTGTGTGACCGTTTATTAAGTTCATCAGCAAGAGGCAAACCAGCAGAAGATAAAGTTTTACAATATGGCAGGATATCCAAGTGAGAACCATTGAAATTCAGTAAAGATGGGATGGAACAAAAATCTGTCTTGATGAGGAAAAATATACACACACAGTCACACACACACACACACACACACACACACACACACACACACACACACACACACACTCGATCAGCCTCAGCTCGCACTTTTCCGATCAAACTCGTGAAAACTCGGGCGATCGTCACACATTTTCTCAGTTACCAAAAATAAAGCAATTTAATCTGAGCAGTGTTTTCATAACACAGATGCAATTTTAATGTATCGTTTTCATAGCATCAGACAACACTAGCATTGTACCCAATGTCAACAGCAGCAGGCAGGTTCGAGGACAACAATGTTTACTGGTATCGCTGAGGTCCGCGCGTCAGCTATAAATAGAAGTGCGCGAAGCTTGAGATGCTCGGCGACCTGCATTCCCAATTGTAAAATGTCAGCTCTTTCACGATCTATCGATGCAATCAACATACAGCTTTGATAATTTAATGCTGTTCATGGCTTACATTTTCTTTCGGTGGGTTTCTAGTGTCCCAAAATACAGCGATTTCTGCGCGTAACCGTAGACAGGTCGGTCATTTAATTTCGCGGCAGCCTTGGACATTGGTGTATAGTCCAACAAATCCTTGGACCACCGTAGTCCGCAGTTCAGTCTGAGACTGAACCAAAGTCCACGTTCATGAATTGTAGACTACGACAGTCCACGTTCATGAGCTCACGCCTGACGGCCAACGCTCGAGACCAGATATCAAACTGCCCTTTTCAGGGCCAAAAGATTTTTAAAAAAGAAAGAAAACAATAGGTCGGAAGTATTGTCACGACTTGCATTTTTTACTAATCGAAACAAAGTTAAATCTGCTGTAGCATCTTTGACAGTTAATGTTGATGAATGCAATGCTTACTTTCTTTCTGTGGCCCAAAAAGTATTCCAGGCTGTCAATGTGCAAAGGAAGATTGTCCGAGTCTAAAGAATTTGAGATACCACTTCTTGGCATTCATGAAGTTGGCATATTTCTTGAGATGGATGAATGGACAGCGTTTTGCGGCCTATTAGCCTTGTAGGCTATGTAAGGCCATTTAGCACGAACATCACTAGAACAGTTCAGAGTAAACGCAAATCACGTCACGGTGTCCCAAGTTATTCGCCTCTTACGAATCGCATAGGGAGACGCGGTGGGTCAATTCTTACCCCGATCACACAGGGGGATATTTCTTGAGAAGATGAATAAAAAATCAGTTGGACATGATGGTATTAATACCTTCATTTTGAAAATTTCTATTTCATAAATTATTGAATCTCTCACTCATAATATATAACTTGTGTATCATCAATCACAAGTTCCCCGATGAATGGAAAATAGTGAAAGTTATTCCTTTACCAAAGATGAAGACCTCTTTTTAATATTGATGATTTTAGACCCATTTCAATACATTTTATTCTAGCAAAGCCACTTGAAAAGCACGTTCACAAGCATATGATGGCATATCTGGATCAACATGATCTACTTTATTCTCTTCAATCGGGTTTCCGGCCAAAACATTCTTGCCACACAGCATTAACTCGATTGATTGATTCTGGGCTCTGTGCCATTAATGGGTCACAATTGATTCGTTCCATCTTTCTTGATCTAAAGAAAGCGTTTGACATGGTTCATCATAACATTTTAATATAAAAACTATCACAATATCTAAATGGTTGTAACACGGTGAAATTCTTTCAATCATTCTTAAAAGACAGACAGCAGTATGTCTATTTAATGGACATGCTTCTTTTTGTGGCCATTTACATGTGGATGTGCCACAAGGTTCTGTCTTTGGTCCTCTTCTGTTCTGCCTATTCATCAATGACCTACAATTACATATCTCTGATAAAGAGGTTACATGTGATATGTTTGCTGATGATGTAACACTTTCAACCTCAGGTGTCAGGACTGAATGTGTGGCAGTAAAACTTCAAGGGAGCCTGGATGAAATACGTTCCTGGTGCTCTTTGAATCATATGGTCATTAATCCTTCCAAAACGAAATATATGGTGATAACTACGAGACAAATACATCAAATATATCCTTTATCTCTTCCGCTTGTTCTTGATTCTTTGAGAATCAAACAAATTGTTGAGCACACAGTTCTTGGTGTAATAATTGATGATCATTTAGGATGGCAATCACACATTGATTATATTTGTAAAAAATATCAATTAATCTATTTCTTCTCTCCAAATTAAGACATATTGTTGACGTTCAAACTTGCAAAATCTTCTTCCATGCTCATATCTTATCTCACGTTAATTATGCGTCAACAATTTGGGATGGCTGTAGGGACGCTAACTTGATAAGGCTGAAGTCATTGTATCTAAGAGCCTCTAAGCTTATGATAACAGATAGTCCACTATCTAAAAATGACAAAATGAAAGAACTTAACATACTGCCTTTTCATAAGCATTTACAATTCAATAAATGTGTCTTAATGAAATGAATTAATGATGGTGATGTGCCTGATTATTTGATAAACTTATTCCAACATTCAAATATTCGTGTACATAACTTTATAATACCACAACCTAGGATTGATTTGTTTAAACATAGCCTATCTTATTCAGGGGCTACTATGTGGAACACACTATCTAATTCTCTAAAAATTGCGAAATCTTTAGAGAAACTTTAATTGAAACTACACACTTTTCTTATGCAGTCATCCTAGATACTTTTATCTTATTCTAAATTCACTTTGTGGCTATTTTCAACGTAGTATTTCGTAATCATGAATTGATTGTAACTGTGTTATTGTGTGAATTTTGTGTGGGATAGAGGGTGGATAGGTGGGTAGGGGTGGGGGATGGGATTGGATTTGTTTTTTTGTTTTCTTGTTTTAACAAGGGCTGGATGTAAGATAGGCAGTTATGCCTAATTCATGTATTTCCCTTGAAAAATAAAGTTTAATCAATCGATCAATCAATCAATCTCTCGTTCTCTCTCTATCTCACACACACGCAAACACATACACACACTCGTGCACACACGCGCGCGCGCACGTGCATGCATGCACGCATATTTGCAAATACACACGCACGCACGCACATACATACACATGAACGGACGCACACATGCATGCGCGTGCACGCACACACACGAGTTTGAGACATGACGATAATCCGTTTGTGTGACAATGTATCCCTGAGTACGCACGTGTGTTTGTGTGTAATTATTTGCATGATTGATTGTGCGTGTGCGTCTGTGTACGTGCGTTTGTGCGCGTCCGTGTGTGTGTGTGTGTGTGTGTGTGTGTGTGTGTGTGTGTGTATGTGTGTGTGTGTGTCGTGCGTGCGTGCGTGCGTGTGTGCGTGCGTGTGTGCGTGCGTGCGTGCGTGCGTGTGTGTGTGTGTGTGTGTGTGTTCCTCAACAACCAGATAAATTGCGTTTGCGTAGAACGTTTTTCAGCTTTTGGAACCGGACCACTTCAGTTTTATTTATCTCTTTAAAACCATTCAATCGTGACGTCATACAAGGTCAGTACAGGTTTTTGACACGTTTTGAAATCTGTGTCAAAAGGGGGTAAGCAATCCAAAAACAAAGAACAGATGGACGGAATGACAGCATGAAGAAACGACTTTTTAAAAAGACAAAAAGGAAAACAGAAAGACATACAGACGAAAATAAAGAAATAAAAAATATAGAAAAAAGAAAAAAAGAAAGAAGACAGAAAGAAAGCAAAGAAAACAAGAAAGGAAACAAGAAAGAAAAAGCATGTAAACGGAAAGTTGCATTATTTGTCCGGCACTAGCGCCATGGCTGAAGAAGGCACATACTGCTCAGGCAGCCCCGATTCTTGTGACATGCAGAGCGGCATTACCTCTCTGTTGTGTAGGCGTGGCGACTGTGGCTGTACACAAGCACCAGAAACAAGTTAGGAAATGGCGGAGCCTGCATGCTCTCATACATCTAGTCCCCGCTGTAAGCTGGTGAGGTGTTCACAGCCTATAGGCCCTAAGACAAGAACGCAAAGAAATGTTCTCTTCAGCATTCGCTCTCCGATACAGCGTCCTCTGCATGCCGGTACACAGGACAGTTTGAAAGACAAATCATGGCTGTCAGCTGGTTAAGAATAAACTAATAACTCGTTGTTGCTTTTTGCCAACTGCATTGACTTTCAGAGACTTGTCTTACTTGAGATGTGACACATGCGTGAAATGTGGCAAGTCAGAAACAACAAATAAGGATCGCGACCAACTCAGGGTGAACCCTCAGGAATGAGTTGGTTTGACATTTTCTCGGATAGGCGAAAGGGAACAGGATAAAAACAAATCAAAGAGCAGCCATACGCGTACTCGCTGAGAAAACGAACATTCTGTGGAATCAATATCCAAATATTTGCCCCAAGTTGACTGTTTTAAGAATTCATTTCGCCCACGGATTTTAACCCCCTTTTCTCGTGCACACATTAGAGCGCGCACGCGCACGTGCGCACAGACACCCACACACACACATACACACCGTGAAAAACACACACACACACATACCACATTAACATTCACACACTGAAGCAGGTCCTGAGAGCCCAGCAGCCAGGGGTTATAGCTGACGAAAACTACACTGAGCGGCTCTGGTAGGCCTAATATTTTCACTGCAGATATCATCTGAACAAAATTCTTGTGTGGTGATGCCTTTCATAGGCTCGAAGAAGTTTATTCCCACGAACGTAAAATACTGAGGTAGGACTATTCGGGGTCATAACCGCCCTAAAGACCGGCAAGGGTTCCATCGGTGACTTTGAGAATGAAGAAAAGTGTCACAAAGGACACAGAGAAAAGGCAGATGCTGTTTCGTCTCTCCCATTCCCGTCTGTAACTGCGCACCACCGACAGCTCATGGCACCTTTAAAGTCCAAGACGAGGCGAGAAAATTGCGGTTCTCTCATAAAATTTGTCCAGTAAACTATCAGTGTCCAAGATGGCTCTGGGAGCATGCCATTCAGACACAGAAGACCGATTGGCGACAGCCATTGAGCAGGAGAGAGGCCGTCCGTAAAGTTGGGCAGATGTCTTTCATCCCGCGGCTGCCGTGGCGTCATGTTTCCCCTTGCATGCAGTCCCACGGACCTGGAGACAAATTGCCCAGGCTGGCACTGCTGGCTTGGCCTTCTCAGGAACCCGGGGCGCGTTGCAAACGGCGAGATTTGCCCAGATTTGCCAAGAAAAGCAAGAAAACCAAGCATTCTCAACGCTCTCGCTCCGAGGAAAACGAGGTCTAGGCGAGACTTCGCAAGCAGCTCTGAGAGGTGCTCCGCCTTGCGAGAAGACGAGAAAAAATGGCGGCGGTTCGACACACAAAGCTTGGCTTGTGTTTCTAGATGATACATTTTTTAATTTAACCGTCCCAACTGCCATTGGCAGCAGTTGCAGACCGGTGAGTGCTTGTTATGTCTTTAAAACTGGTGTTTAGATCACAGATCGGGCCGAGTCAGTCAAAAATGTCTGCCAAATCTGAAAGTGGAGGAGTCCACTCATTTCATGAGTCGATGCACGTGTCGTCGTGTGTGTTGTTGTACCATTTGGGTAGGTAACCTACCTAAACACCCTACTTCAGCTATGTTCTCCCATTGCTCAAGATGTCTACTGACTACAAAATCTTCGTTTGACAGGAAAGCAGCTGCAATAACGTCGCTGTCGTCTGTCATTTCATAAAAATGATCTTTTTCAAAGGTTTCCCGCATTCTGGCCGCCATCTTGCTCTATCCAGTTCCGACTACGAGATCTCGTGGGTCGTTGCTTTTGGCCTAGTTCTTGCCTTGGACCGAGACTAGCCAAATCTTGCTGGGCTAGGTAGCGCCGCAACGCGGCCCTGGTGTGCGTGTTAGTTCTCGGCTCTGTATGGTGTCTCAGCCGAGCCATCGACAGGATGCCCGGACACCTTCCTGGCAATTAACGTCAGGACTCCTTGACGACTACATCCGCACGGACATCGCAAATTATGCTCTCGCAACCATTTTTGGCCGTAAACGAGACCATGGTCTTCCCTGAGCTTCTCCTCCATCACATCAGTGTCTGTGTTCTTTGAAATTGTTTGTTTTAATAGCGAAAAGCAGCCAGGGAACATTCTTGTTTTTTCTTTACACGCGAGTGCTGGAAACTGCGGTCAGGTCAGTGTCAGCAATTCGATGACGAGTCCAACTTTCGGCTGCTACATTTCACGAACTCTAGAAGCGGAATCGATGGGAGTTGTGCAAATCGTACCTATTTGCTCTGTCGCCTTATCAACACTCACCGTGCGCGCATCAGTGGCATCAACATCCTTGAACGAATTGAGTATTTTTCCCTCCGTGTCTGTGAATATGCAGTGATCTTGATGACGCGCATGCCTATTCAGTTGAAGCCGATGTAGTGCACACATCCTGACCCGTCACCAGTACACAGACACTGCCCATGTGTCTCCACAGCATCATGCGTTGTCATGGCAATGGGCAAAGAGGAAAGCTGTTCGAGGTTGTTGTTTTTTTCTTATTCAAAGTGCAGGCAAAAACAGCCTCGTGCGTCGAGCAATACGATATCAGGTCTACAATTTGTCACGGATGTCATTCCAGCCAGATGAATTAGGGCATTGACTTGCTACAAAACAGAGTGGCATAGCCCTATGGTCTGAAGTCTTGCCCGGATTTCAGGAGGTCAGGGAACTGACCTCGACGCCGCCAAACACCACTTGGCATAATTATTATCGAGACTACATAGCAGCGACCAGGAATGAAAGTTCTCTTGTCGAATCATCCTATACATGTTGGTTTAAACAAAACCGTTTCATTATCGTTAATAGTGACGGAATCTGTTGGATTCCTCTCAGACAAACACGCTGTGATTGCGATCATCCTCGAGGAAATTTCATTTTGAGACATATTCATGTTCTATAGCTCTAGACCAGCATCCTTCCTTCGATCAGCGACAATACATGCACACACACAGGGGAGTAACGGGAAATCGTTGCCTGCGTGTGACTGTCTAGGATATCGTTTGCTGGCTAATGCCACTCCTTGTTGTCACGGTGATGGAAAAGGCAGTCCAGTCATCCACGACGGGGACTTGACAAGGGCACCCAGATGTCACACACCGTTGCCATTGCCAAACCCTGACCATGATTAAAAGATACGTTCCTAAGTCAAGTTGGTTGCTCCCCTGTGGCCAATGTTCCCTGGCAGGAAAGATGCGTGGCAGCTCTTCACAAGTGTGCGTAGTAATTAAGTGGAGAGGAAAGGCTGCAGTTTCGAGAATGAGCCCAGAATCGAACTTTTAACCTGTCACTCGCAAGACAAGCGGTGTAAGTTCAAGGTCAGGTCAACACAACGCAGAGGAGACATTCAGACGCCAGTGAAGGGGATGTAACATCCAAGCGCGCACACACGCTCACATGCACACACGTGCACGGCATGCACCTACACATGCATGCATGCTTGCATGTACACATGCACTCACATACACGCATTAGCTTAAGCATTCAGTTCAGTTCAGTTCAGCTCGGTCGTCGCCCGGGTCACCAAGGACCGCGCCCACCGTTGCACATCATGACGGAGGTGATAAATGTGTTACTGATGCCAAGAGAGTCAAGATCAAAGGAAGAGAAAAATTTGCATAAGCATACAAACACCTAAGCACATAATCATATGCACGCATACACACACACACATACACGTATGCACATATATGCACCCATGTACATACACGCACTCGTGCACATGTATGCACGATTATACGTGTACATACGTGAGCAACACTCTTTTTTACAGACCGTTATGCTCTCAGAACCGAGGCCGAGGGAGGAGCACTGGTCGGTTTGTCTTCCACGGTTGCCCTTCTTGGAATGAAAATGTTTACAATTGGAGTTACGCAACTCGGTGAGATGTTTTAGGCACACGCCATTTATGTACACGAGTTGCGTACCTTTGCCATCGATTTGTAATGCGAGGCGGAACGTCATTGCACATGATACATTTGTCACATTTGTTTCATAGCAACCACAGGCTTGCTTCCTCGTGCTCGCACGGCTGATGACCCTCATGGACATAAATCATCCATGATGAGTTCAGCTTTGACTAGTTCCGCAGGATCGACTGCGCAAGATGTATTACGAATATGTACGCCGCCTAGGTAAGGACAAAGCTAGAAAACACTCCCCTTTAATTGCCTCGCCAGGAGCTGAGGCTCAATCCTTCGAAAAGGAGATTCGGCTCGCCAGGACAGGAACCACGAGGCTGACTCTGCAATAGAGGCGCCCACGCACCCAGAACGTCCGGCTATCCACACGGCTTGCAGTGCTTTTTTACGGAATGATCAGATTTTGAAGGATGTACAGCTGACGGACACCCTCAGGGACGTGCAAGACTGTGAAGCAACGTACTCACCAGATAACGAGACACGGAGCTACAGGACAGAAGTCAGAGGTCACTTCCTCACGCAGAGGGCAGCCTTCGCGGTCCTGTAAAATTGTATCAGAGGATGGAATCAATAACTGAGCACCATTGACAGTTGGCTCATCTCTTTACAATTTGACATCGACGAAATTTCAAACTGGAAATGACGAGACAGAAAAAGAAATCGAGCGGAGAAAGGGAAGCGGGAGGAGGAAAAGAAGAAGAAAACGTTTACAGGCAGAGAAAGTAGCGGTGAAAAGGTGGCGATGCAAGTTGCGAAAAGAAGCTCAAGACTGAACAACACTGACAGCGAAGTTGAAACACTGGCAAGAGTTAAAATGAATGTCAGAAGAGAAAGAAGAAAGACATGTGAAAACAGGCTGGATAAAAGTTGAAAAGCCATCAAAAACTGTATGTCTTTTTACACCGACGTATGAAAATAGTTTTGTGACAGTTTCTAAAGCGTTCTTCAGTGTGCGTCGCGCGCGCGTGCTGTGCGCTTTCGCGTGAGTATGCATGTGTGTGTGTGTGTGTGTGTGTGTGTGTGTGTGTGTGTGTGTGTGTGTGTGTTGGAAACGTAATTTTCTAATTGAATATATTATTGAATGATGAGTGAATTAATGAAAAGTGAATGAATAGTGAAATGCGTGTAATTGTATGGTTTATAGATAAGGCCATTGATCACGAAAATGACGAAGGATGGTTTGAGTAAGAACGAGTACAGTCTCAATTTCTCTAGTTATTCACCTTGTACGGATTGCGCAGAGCGTTGGGGTTTGAAAGTGATGCACCAAATGAAATGGGAAAAGGAAACTATTTAGACAACCACGACGTTTTATTTGCTTACCCTATTTCAAAATCTACTGCCTGCAAGAGCGGGAGTAGCGTTACCTTTGTGAACAGGACGGGAGCTGTTTCAAAACAAGCGGAAACTGTAGATCAATCATTCGGTTTTTTTAAATTTTTTATTTAACTTTATTTTCGTGGGTGAAAAGCATTGGCCTGCAAGGTAACGCATGAATTTGCAGCGTATCAGCAGGAATTCTTATGGTCCGGTACCGTTCATATACAGAACACACGTACGCGAGCATACGAGCACACACACACACACACATACACACACACTCACTCACTCGCTCGCTCGCTCGCTCACTCGTTCACTCACTCACTCTCTCAATGATTTGCATCCCCATTCTATTTGACCTTCTGCCCCCCAAAAAAACCTTATCGTCTACACCAGACAGTGGGGACTAATAACGGATTAACGAGCTCGCCGCCAAACACGTGGTGTCTCAATGAGTAAGGGAGCGACCACAGCACTTTAGCCACAAAGGGCGCCCTTCTCCGTCCATGTCTGGACATCAGTCCTACCCCGACTGTGGCTATCACGGACACGAGACGACACCAAAAGCCGGTATTGGGCCAGCAGCCCTTGCCTTGAGCCTCGTCAGAGTCTTGGTAACGTCACGGCATTATCACTTCAGTGGCAGCCTTGAGGCATCGAGGAAAGGGCAAGGGTGGAATGTTGGCAGGATGGAGAACAAACAGAACCGTGCAAGAAATATTCTGTTTTAATGTACATCTTAAATGTGATTCACTGGAAAAACGCTTTTTTATGTTTGGAACCAGATGCTTTGAGTAGGATGATGGAAAGACGCAAAACAAATAGAAGCGAGCAGGAGAACTGTGGTAGTGTGGATGTTGATTCAAAAGGTGATTCATTACAAGAAGACTTACCTTTTTGTACTAGATGCTTGAGATGGCTGGATGATGATATTTAAAGGCCCTCTGCAGTCTCTGACGGAAATACAAAGCGCTTTCGCACCAGATAAAGAAGCACGCTCCTCCTTTGAACTGCGGTACACCAGGTGACAACGTTGCACTATTGTTCTGAAGCGATGAAGGATGTTCTGAGCGGTGTTCTCTGGTCTTCCTGCTTCTTCTCTCCTTTCTTCCTCTCTTCTTTCCTTCTGTCTATCTTTCCCTTTTTGCTTTATTCCGTCTTTCGTCCTCCTAGAGTGAAAACCCTTCCAGAAGACTGCTGATTTCGAAAAATAATAAGCGCTGTGCAAAGGTTTGAATTGTACAGACGATCACGAAGGCGTGATGGTGGGGGAGAAGGAAGGGTGGGTGGGGGATAGGGTGAGAACAGAAGATGCTGGAGGTGAAGATGGTGATGGAAGAATCTGTCTGGTCCCCGGGATGGCTCCACGACCACCTGCCGTCGCGTGTCCTCCTTATCAACACTCCCCTTCTGGAATGGCGGTGTGAGGTCAAGCGAGAGTGGGAACCACGTATCCTGGAAGCTGGTACAGCTGTACCAGCAATCTCAGTCAAAGTGCGTCTGCCTCTCTGGCTGGCCCCAGAATGTGTGACTACTATAGCGAGGGAACAACGACTTCCAGTGCCTCGTGCAGATTGATTTTCTCGTTATGTAAATGGGACGGAATCAAATGCAGTGCAATTTCAAAATTGTGAAGAGGAATCTCTGTCAAAGGTCATCGACGCCTGGCAGATCGCTGCCAAAGACTACCACGAAGCATGATGGGGAAAATATGGGTCTATAGTTTCGACCGCGCGATCGGTTTCACCAAAGAAAAAAGTCGCAAGGCGAAAATATCCACCAGTAGTCAGTCACACTTGTAGACCAAGCTGGGCACTCCGAGCACCAGTCTTAACTGTCCCTCACGATTCCCAGTCTTGACTGCCCATCAAGATCACAAATCTTGATTTTCAGAGCACTTGAGTGTCTACAAGGATTTTGTGCCGTGACTATTATCACCACTCTTGATTGTCCGCAAGGATCGCCAGTTGATCGTCCACCAAGATGTCCACGCTTGGCTGTCCGACGAGATCTCCTGTCCTGACTGCCCACAAAAAGTTCAAGTCCTGACTGTCCCTTATAAGAAAACGTCTTGACCGTTCACCATGATGTCGCCCTTCCCACAGGCTGCAGGAGAGGAGGAAGCTGCAGACAAGTGAAGGAACTTTAGAGCTTCCCTGAAGACCGAAGAAGCAGGAGCAGAACCGCACGAGCGAAGTTCACTTCCACCGCGGAGCTTCACCAAGCCACGGCAATCACAGCCATCTCGTAAGGCAGACGCGATATTACCTTGACCGCTCACACAGAGTGCTCTGCGTGCAACTTAGAAGTCTGCAGATCCATCGTTCACCCGCTCGATTGACTTTTATCTCAAGAAACTCGTCGGTTGTCGTCAGATCTCCCTCTGTGACGCTTCCTGTGCTGTCTCTGTTCCCGTAACTGCCCCCATCGCAAAGGGGAAAACTTAGCCGTGACGAGTGTGGACAGAGCTCCAGTGCCTCTGAGCGGAGAGCGCTGGGCACCGAGATCAACCCTCCGTGGACTGTCGCCCTCTTACACTGCGCGTCTGCGTTCAGTGATGTCTCCCTCCCTCTCTCTCTCTCTCTCTCTCTCTCTCACTCACTGCCTTGCTCTTTCTATTTCTATCTCCCCATCTGTCGCTGTCTGCCGCAGCCTCGAAGCCCCCTACCGACGCGCCTGCCAGCGAGTGGGAATCGCGTCATGTGACGTCATGACGTCAGCGTGGAGCGCACGCTAGCCAGAGTTGTCTTTCCTGGTCGTCTGCCAAGGCTGCCACCAGGTGGCACATTCTTTCTGGAGAGAAAACTCGAAGTTGCGTTTCGAGGAATGAGTTCAGAACTGTCTACAACAGCTTAGACGCACGACAGAATTCATGTTTGGAGGATGCATGCAGGAACGGATACAGATTCTGAGTGGAAAAGTGCAGATTTGGTCCGAGTATATGTGTGCGAGCGTGCGTGCGTGCGTGTGTGCCCCCGCTCGCGTGTGTCTACGTTACTGTGCATTTAGACCTACTTTCCCACCTCCGTTTGTCCTCTGTCTCTCTACTTTATTGTCTGGCTACCTGCCTACAGGCCAGCAAGCACGCTCGTCTTCCTGAGTGCCTCTGTGTGTGTGTTTGTGTGTGTGTGTGTGTGTGTGTGTGTGTGTGTGTGTGTGTGTGCGCGCGCGTGTTTGTGTGTTTATGGGTGTGCGCGAGCACATGTGTGTGCGTGCGTGCGCGCGCACGCGCGAGAGAGAAGAGAGAGAGAGAGAGAGAGAGAGAGAGAGAGATGGATGGATGGATGGATGTACAGTGTTTTACGGCCTATCAGCCTTGTAGGCTATGTAAGGCCATTTAGCACGAAAATCATTAGAACAGTTTAGAGTAAACGATAAACAAGTCACGGTGTCCCTAGTTATTCGCCTCTTACGAATCGTGTAGGGAGACGCGGTGGGCCAATTCTTACCCCGAACCCACAGGGGGAGCGAGAGAGAGAAAGTGTATGTAAATATGTATGTTTGAGTATATTGAGCGTTTGTGTGTGTGTGTGTGTGTGTGTGTGTGTGTGAGAGAGAGAGAGAGAGAGAGAGAGAGAGAGAGAGAGAGAGAGAGAGAGAGAATGCGATTGTGTATACACGTGTGTGTGTGTGTGTGTGTGTGTGTGTGTGTGTGTGTGTGTGTGTGTGTGTGTGTGTGTGTGAATGCGATTGTGTATATACACGTGTGTGTGTGTGTGTGTGTGTGTGTGTGTGTGTGTGTGTGTGTGTGTGTGTGCGTTGCTCTCTCTGACTTTCCTCCAACTTCGCCTCTATTCTTGTCTGCCCATCTCTGTAACGGACCCTGTCTGTTTTTGTCTCTATCTCCTTCTCTGTCTCTCTAACGAGTGGGTGTTTCACAAGGCTCTGAAGTAGTCCCTCTGTTATTCTGTTTATTCGTCAATGATTTGTCGGTACATATGTGTTAAAGAGGTTACTTGTAATACGTCTCCTGATGATGTAATACTTCAACCGCGGGTATCAGCCACTCAGTGTACTGCGGTAAAACTTAAAGGGAACTTGAATGAAATACGTTCCCTGTGTACTTCGAATTCTATTGATGTATACCCATCCAAAATTAAATACATGGTGAAAACTACAATAGAAAATGTCAAAAATATGCTTTATCTCTTTCCTTATTTTTTATATTATAGATTATTCTCAATCGAGAGAGCAGTTGAGCACACTGTTCTTGGTGTAATAGTCGATTTACAATACGGATGGCAGTCAAACTTTGATCACAATTGTATTTTTCAAAAGTCAGTCCGTTTCTTCTCTCAAAATTAGTGCATTTTGTTTGATATTCACACTTACAAAATGTTATGTTGTGCTCATATCAATGTTTGTGTCAACAATTTGGGAGGGATGTAGTGATGCTAGCTTGATAAGGGCGAAGCCATTTTATCGCAGAGCTTCTAAGCTTATGATTACAGATAGATAATTATCAATAGATTACTTTTCATAAACATTAATGATTTTAATGTGTCCCAATGAGAAGAAAAAAGTTGCACTTTATCTGAATATTTGATAAATGCATTAACATATTCAAATCTTCGTGTTCATGGTAAATTTGTTTTACTACAGTCTATTATTGCTTTGTTCAAACGCAGCTTATCTCACACAGGGGCTACTATGTGGAACACACTACCCACTTCTCGGACACTTCCAAAAACGTTTCACAATTTCAAACACAAACTGCACAATTCTATCATGTACAGTTATCCTGGGTAGTTTCTCAGCTCATATTGCATTGCATTGGTGATTACCATGTGGTATATGGTTACTACGAAATCATGGCATTTACTTTGTGAGTAATGTTATCATGTTACTTTTTGGAGTGGGTTGGGGTGGGGTTTGTTTAACAAGGGCTGAATGCAAGACAGCCAGCTGGGCTTGATTTACATATTTTCACGGTAAAATAGAGTTATACAATTCAATTCTCTCTCTCTCTCTCTCTCTCTCTCTCTCTCTCTCTCCTCTCTCTCTCTCTCCTTCTCTCGTTCTGTTAGCAGAACTTATTACGAAAGTTATACACGAACTTCCCTACCCAGGTTAGACCATTTCAGTATGCATAGGTTTTTTCCATTGACTTCCAGAGAGAAAGTTTTCAATAAGCTTTCGAATCTGCTTGGATGAGACCCTTGGAGTTGGACAGGATACATTTTTTGCTTATTTTATCAGCATCCACAGGGGAGCCCATTTTGGCGCGAGCGTCGTGATCTGTGCAGATGAGACCCCGTCTAGGGAGAATGAGTCCGGACTGCCGACTTCTGTGAGGAGGAGTGCCAGTCAACGCTTGCCATGTAGCGGAGAGACGTGCCTACCGCGGTGAGGCCTGTCTGTCCTCACCAGACACCCAGCACTCCGTGCAGATGAACCTGTCCTGACCACATAAGCTCTGCACTGTGTAAGAGGCTTCTTTCAAAGGCACTTCGCACTAAGGGTGGGACTGCAGGTCAAGGGTCATTCGATCTAGGCCAGACCCAGACTTGCCGTCTGCTCCTTCCTCTACAACGCGCCAATAGAATGAGTTGGAAAGCAGGGGCGAGGAGGGGGAGGAGTGGTGGGTTTGTGGGGGGGAGAGTGCACTTACACACACATACACACACATACACAAAACACGCGCGCGCGCACACACACACATACACACACACACGCGTGCATACACACACAGAGGCCTACACACACACTCAAACACGCGCGTGCACACACGCACAAGCACATATGCACGCATGTGCGCCCACACGCGCGCGCGCACGCAACCACTTACGCACGCACACACACGCGCACACAATCACATGCACGCACACAAGCACGTTGTTACGAATCGAATGTGCCGAATGGTGTGCACGCGATTTAGTTTTGACTGTGATTACTTTTAGCATGAGCTGGTGACGTAGTGGCTGAGGAGTGTTCAAGTGTGAGCGGATGATCGGATTGATTGTATATTTGTCGAGTGAAAGCGGTGTGTGACATTCGAGTGAATGAACCCGAAGGAGAAGGGTGAGTGGTGATTTTATCCGTTATCATTCTATTTTGTAAATACCGCGTATGTATGATGATTGATAGTGAAGGAACGGATGAGTTTGTGCTGTGTTCAGGGTTCTTCTGCATGGTGACGAGTCACAGAAATCCGAACTGAGGCTCGGAGCTCTACTGGCGGGGGCCAGTGTGGAGACTGTCGGCGGGGGCCGCTTGGGCACTTGTAGACCGATTGTCGGCGGGGGCCGCGGCGGCAGTGCCTTGTGCCTTCTTGTTGACGATATGCTGTTGAGTGTGTACCAGCTGCGGTGGTGTTAATACACTTCATTTATACATATGTGCTGGTGTTGGTGTCGTTTCTTGTTTATTTTCATTGTGCGGGCTAGGCATGACAGTATTCAAAGGTGGGCCTTTCCTCAGGCCCGTAACAACTGGCGAGCCTGCCTACTTCACCTTTTGTGTGAGTACCTGAAGTTGGCTGTGTTTTGTAATTAAGACCAAGTTAATGGGATTTAAGTTTGGCGCGGGCCAATCTTTTGATTTGTACGCTCTACGTTCGAATTTGATTTTGATTTCTCAGTTGCATGCTTTGTATTGTGTGATGGTTTAATTGATATTATGAGCTCTGTGATTTAAGTTGATTTTCTGATTTACTCAGTTAGTTCACAGTTGCATGCTTTAGATTGTGTGATAATCTTTTGATTGATATTATGTGCTCTGTGATTTAGTTGACATTCTGATTTGTTCAGTGATTTCACAGTGCATGCTTTGGATTGTGTGATAATTTTGTGATTAATATTATGTGCTCGGTGATTTATTTGATTTTCTGTTTTGCTCAGTGAGTTCACAGTTGCATGCTTTGGATTGTGAGATAATATTTTGAGTGGTGGGTATGCTCTGATGAGAGTGATTTTCTTATCTGTCCAGTTGATTTCACAATTGCACGCTCTTGAATGTATGGTAATTGAGCTGTCGTCTCGGACGATCTGCATGTTTGTATTTTTTCATGTTTTTAGTTGTTTGCTCTGACAATTTGCAGGCTTGGATTTGTTGTGTTGTGTTCCATGTTTGAGGGAAGTGTCAGTTCGGACGATTGACTGATTTTCATTGTGGGTTTTTTTTAGTGGCCATTTACGCGCTGTTAGGCGTGCTTTGCAAATTTGAATTGTATTTGCATGGGGTTTGCACTGAAGTGTTGTAGATAAGCAGTGAATATTTTGGATTACATTGTTATATTTTGACATGGAAGAGAAGCCAACCAAGGTTGACCCATTGGTTCGGGTTGACCCATTTTATGAGTACAAGATTGAGGCTGAAAGTCTTGGATTGGAAGGTCTGGAATTGGCTAGATATGTACAAGAACGGGCGAGAGAAGAGAGACAGAGCGAGCGGGAAGAGCGCGAGAAAGAGCGTGAGCAGGAGAGAGAGAGCGGGAAGAGAAAGAACAGGAAGAGAAAGAACGAGAGAGGCAAGAGCGCGAGAAAGAGCGTGAGCAGGGGAGGGAGCGGGAGGAGAAAGAACGAGAGAGAGAGAGAGCGCGGGAGGAGAAAGAACGAGAGAGGCAATTTGAATTGGAGAAACTAAGAGTGGGCAAGGATGTTGCCACCACTACTTAAAAAAATGCGGAAAGACCAAAATTACCGTACTTTGATGACAAAACGGACGAGATCGATAGCTATCTCTTCCGTTTTGAGAAGTACGCTGGTGCAGTGGGATGGGACAGACGGGATTGGGCTACGCTGCTTCCCTCTAATTTGAAAGGCAAAGCTCTCAACACATACCATGAGCTATCGTTGCGAGAGTCGTTCTCCTATGACGAGCTCAAAAAATCATGGTTGCGCACTTTCCAGTGCTCCGCAGAAGGTTACCGGTCTCGCTTCCGTGCCTTGAGGTCTCAGCAGGGCGAAAGTATGCTGACTTATCTGAGTCATTTGAGGCATCTCCTGGATCGGTGGATAGACCTGTCGCGGGTCGAGAAAACCTACGAAGGCATCATCAATCTGGTCGTGAGGGAACAGATTCTCGCTTCTTGCTCGGCCAGTTAGGTCACTTTTCTGAAGGAGCGAGATTACGGGTCTGTGCAAGACTTGGTGGCCGATGCGGAAAGATATCGGGATGCCCACCCATCTCAGTCAATGTCTGCCAAGGCTGCAGCTGATGTGTGGTCAGAGGGGTTGCTACTTCCGTTAAGGCACCTTCATTCCTAGTTCGAACTCCCAAGGGGTGCAGAGGGGTCGAGCATTTTTCCGTCCAGGACCCCGCAGAGGGCTTTACAGAGGAGGGCGTACGGACACAGAGAGATCTCAGCCTCCAGATACGGAAATCAAGTGTTGGTACTGCGGGGAGAAAGGCCATAAGATACATACGTGTCCAACGAAACATGCCCCAGGGGACCAGGTTACGGCATCTTGTATCGTGGTGCCGTGTGGAGGCCCACGGAAATTTGCTTCGTCTGGCAGTCGGGATCAGATGCCTGACGTCAGCAGTGCCATGGCGTCGGAGAATGACGTGCCCAGTTCTTTACGAGTCTGCTCGGGTCGGGTGAATGGACGTCCGGTTCAGGTTATGCTTGACTCGGGGAGCTCGACCGTCGGGGTTCGTCGATCTTTCCTTACTCCGGATCAAATCACGGCTCGCGTGCTGCGTTGTCGACAGTTCGCAGGCGATATTGTCGAGCTACCAGTCGCACGGGTCAGATTGGATACTCCAGTTTTCAAGGGAGAGGTTGATGCTTGCGTCATCGATAATCCCGTATGTGACGTCATTCTGGGTATGATTCCGGGAGCTCAGTTCCAATGCACAGAGATAGTGGGGGCTGTGCAGACGAGGGCACAGGCTCAGGCTGAGGTGAAGCCCTTCCGTCCTCTACTTACGGCAAAATGTCCTCAGTTAGACATCACCCCTCAGAGGGTGCAGTCCTTGCAGAGGTCTGATGTTTCTCTTACCCCATGCTTCCAAAAGGCCAAAGACCAGCATCGAGAGGAGGGATCTCGAACTATCGTTTCTTTCCAGATCAGAGACGGTCTCTTGTACCGACAATTGATTCACAAGTCTCATGGCTCGACGAGTTGTCAATTGGTGGTTCCCGTGGAATTGCGCCAGTCGGTGCTTATTGCGGTTCATGACAGTACCTTCTCGGGTCATCAAGGACGTCATAGTACCATGAACCGATTGAAACTCTCATTCTATTGGCCTGGGTACCGTAGGGATGTGGCGCTCTACTGTCGTTCATGTGGGGTGTGTTGGCGGACTACTCCAAAAGTGAGGGTGAAGCCCGTTCCCTTGCAGAAGACTCCACTTATTGAAACCCCGTTCCAAAGGGTGGCCGTGGATCTTGTGGGCCCATTGACTCCTCCTTTGTCCAGAGGAGACAGGTGTATCCTCGCGTTGGTCGAGGTGGCGGCACGCTGTCCGGAGGCAGTGGTGCTACGCTCGATTGTGACGGAGGCCGTGGCAGAAGCGCTGGTGTCCATTGTTTCCCGCACAGGGGTGCCCGAGGAAATGCTCCCAGACTTAGGGTTGCAGTTCACGGTTGTTGATGGAGGTTCCATCTCCTACCGATTGAAGGCAGTTGGAATTCGCAGGCGGATATGGTGTCGCAGATTATGCCGGAATTAAGCTACACAAGTTGCAGGAACTTGTTCGGATTGATGGGGGAGTGGTTGTTACGAATCGAATGTGCCGAATTGTATGTGCACGTGATTGTGTTTTGACTGTGATTATTTTAGCATGAGTTGGTGACGTAGTGACTGAGGAGTGTTCAAGTGTGAGCGGATGATCCGATTGATTGTATATTTGCGGAGTGAAAGCTGTGTGCATCACTCGAGCGATTGAACCCCAGGGAGACGGGCGAGTGCTGATTGTATCTGTTATCATTCTACATTGTAAATACCGCGGATGTATGATGACTGATATTGAAGGAACGGATGAGTGAGTTGGCGTTGTTTTCAGGGTTCTTCGGCCTGGTACGAGTCCCAGAGACGCTAGCTGAGGCTCGGAGCTCTACTGGCGGGGGCCGGTGTGGAGACTGTCGGTAGGGGCCGCTTGAGCGTTTGTAGACTGAGTGTCGGCGGGGGCCGCACGTTAGCACCTGTGAGCCCTGGTGTAGGCCGGGACTGTTGAGTGATTGTGTTTGGTGCCGAATACACTTCGTTATATATCGGTGCTGGTGTTCGTGTTTTTTCTTGTTTATTTTCATTATGCAGGCTAGGCTGACCCGAGGCCCAGTTAGCCGGTCCGTAACAAATGGGAGTGTATTCCATAACATAACACCTGAATATGTAATACTGCCTTTGAAAATGTCTACTCTAGGTTGTGGTAGAATGAAAGTGTTGCGAGATAGTGAATGGTTTGTTTGGGGACGAATGAAGAGATCAGTAAGATACTTCGGTGCTCGTGAATGAGCAAGATTCTACTAAAATCTTTGTCATTGTTGATCATATTCTTCATCGTACCAACTGTTGTACATAGATAGGCTACTGTGTATTTTTTCTTATCTATCCATGTTTTCATTTCTTTATGAGCAAGGACAATTTGTAAGATAGGCAGAAATGCCTAAAATTTCATCCTTGATAAATAAAGAATCAATCTCTCTCTCTCTCTCTCTCTCTCTCTCTCTCTCTCTCTCTCTCTCTGTGTGTGTGTGTGCGTGCGTGTGTGTGTGTGTTTGAGTGTGTGTGTGCGTGTGTGTGTGTGTGTATGTGTGCGTGTTTGTGCGTGCGTGTGTGTGTGTCTGTGCGTGCGTGTGTGTGTCTGTGCGTGTGTGTGTGCGTGCGCGCGCGCGTGTGTGTGTGTGTGTTTGTGTGTGTGTGTGTGTGTCTGTGTGAAAATGTATCACCTCATACCCTAGATGACATGGAGACGCCGAATGCAATTGCAGCGCGTGAGAATGAGTGAGAGCTAACTACACGAGATCTGTCAGAGTAATTTGAGATACATACAGCCCTATTGTTCTGCTTAATGGAACCCGACTTACCATCAGATTGCGCGGTCGGCGACCTGGAATGGTCTGGAGACAAAGAGGTTGATGATTAACAAATACTTCTTGTCTTCCAAAAAATTCAGAAATGATTTTTCAAACAATGCTTTATTAAGCTGATTTCATAACTCCAAAATTGAGAGAGAGAGCGAATCTTCAATCCATTATTTTATTTACCAGGAATAAGGCTATTGTTAGAGAATTTAACTCAATGAAAACGAAGGGGGTAAATGTTCATCTATTTGTCATAAACGTTTGTCAGTCTGGCCATAGGTGAAGTGTGTGTATGTGTGTGTGTGTGTGTGTGTGTGTGTGTGTGTGTGTGTGTGTGTGTGTGTGTGTGTGTGTGTGTGTGTGTCTCCAACACAGAAGCCCTCGAGCGATCTGGCCTTTGCAGTGTCTACACCCTCCTGCAGAAAGCCCAGGCCAGATGGGCTGGACATGTGATCAGAATGCCAAACAGTCGACTGCCTAAGCAGCTGCTGTACTGAGAACTGTGTCAGGGCAAGCGCTCTGTCGGGGGGTTGGGGGAGGGGGGGGGGGGGGGGGAGGGCAGAAGAAACTCTACAAAGACTGCCTAAAAGCGTCCCTCAAAGACCTGGGCATCAACATCAACGCGTAGGAGACGCTCGCTGAGGACCGTCCAGCTTGGCGGAGCAAGATCATCACAGGAGCCCGTGCGGCTGAAGCCAGGCGCATCACCGACGCGCAACGAAAGCGTGCCGTGGGCAAGGCCCGCACAGCATCCACTGCCACGACGGCACCCACTCACTTGTGTCCCATAATATGTGGGCGGGCCTTCAAGGCCCGGATTGGCCTCATCAGTCATCTCAGGACCCACAGCCACCGGTCTTCCGTCTGACATTTGAAGCCATGGTCATCTTCGACTACAAAAGACGAACAGAAGAAGGCAGAGGAAGGATGTGGGTGTGCGCGCGCTCGCGTGTGTGTGTGTGTGTGTGTGTGTGTGTGTGTGTGTGTGTGTGTGTGTGATTGTGTGTGTGTGTGTGTGTTGTGTGCGTGTGTATATGCGATGGGTGCGCGTTCTTGTGTGTATGTGTGCGTGTGTGTGTATGTATGCGTGTGTCTGCATGTATGTACGTGTGTGTATGTGTGTATATGTCTGTGTCTATTTGTGTGTCTGTATGTGTGCGTCTGTCTGTCTGTCTGTCTGTCTGTCTGTCTGTCTGTCTGTCTGTCTGTCTGTCTGTCTCTGTCTGTCTGTCTGTCTGTCTGTCTGTCTGTCTGTCTCTGTCTGTCTGTCTGTCTGTCTGTCTGTCTGTCTGTCTGTCAGGCTGTGTGTCTGCGTGTCTGTCTGGGTGTGTATACGAGCGTTTGTGTACACATGCACGCACGCACACATGCACGCACGCACGCACAGCCACCCACACACGTAAACACACGCACATAAGTTGCATTTTACAGAAGACCCGATGAAGCCGTTTATGGGCAAAAGCTAGTGACAGTCTTTTTAGACATAGCATTGTTACACATGTGAGTTATTCAGACATGATATATAGCTTGCAAATTTCGAGGAAACAGAACAGCTTGAGGAGGATCTCCCATCGCACAGCACAGTGGAAAGCGAGAGCGAAGAAACTAAGGGCAAAGGACGATCACGTGACGAGCTGTGACAAAACTAAGCATAGGGCGCGTTTGTTTGGCCACAAATCTCGCCATTCTCCCTGAATGGCCAGTCAAGGGCGAGTGAGACGCTCCTACAGCTAGAAAAACGCCCAATCATCTCGGAAGGCGGAAGAACATGGCTGCGTCCTGGCGCCAGAGTCGGTGAAGAAGTTGCCGATAGACGAAATAACTGACGATTCAGATATCACAACAGTTTTTCACTTCATAGAACACACCATGGGGTCATATCGAATGGCACGGGAACTTTTTCAACGAAAAAAAGCATCCCGGGTTCAACGGTAGACAATTTTGTCGAAAATGTTAGGTCTCGATTCATTTCGATCAATTCAAGGGACATAATTCATACAGCGTATGCAACGGTGAAGGGACATATTTCATTGAGCGTGCATATACTGCAAGCGAAAAAAAAATCGGCAGTGTATGTCCAGAAATAATCAATACACCTACTCTATATATACAAATGAACACTCGAACAGCTAATACTTCCGTGTACGTACACTTTTCCATTCTCGAACCCTGAGAAGCTCATTACAGGCACTGTTCTCTCCGAACACCAGCCGAACTCGCACTGTCTCCGCCATTTTGGCTCATCCGGGTCACTGCAGAGGGAAGGATCGAGGGAGATCCGGACCTCCCTCGGCCTCCCGTCTTCACGGCGAGTGCGTCCTTATGAGCGAGGAACGTAGGCAACGCCTAGCCCTCGCGGTTCTCTCAAGATTTTGGGCCAAACAAAACACGCCCATAGGCACTTACGTGTACAACGACATAGTTATCCCCCCCTAGAATTCACAACAGGTTTACACAGGGCGAAGATGGTGGAGGACAAAGCGACAAAGATGACGCAACACCCTTCACCCGATGCTCGAAATGGCAACACAGCTTGGGACAAGGTCGAGTAAAGCTCTTCTGAAAGATGGACAAAGATCGACCGGTCCACGCTCGGCATGGACGTCCGTCCAAATCGACGAAGCCGTCGACGGCGCCGATGATGAGACCTCGGGCCAAACTCTCAGATTGCACAGCGTTCCTGGCTTCGAGGACGCTCTACAACCGTGTTCAAATCAATGAGAGCCGAAGTGCTATGACCCATTGTTGCAGGCGTCTTTTGTTGTCTCGAGTCCACGGTCGCCAAGGATCTGAGTGAAGTATACTGGAAATCGGGACATTCTCACAAACCTTACAGCTATTACTTTTTTTCAATATGGTGTTGTCTATCTTGGTAACAGAAACTTCACTGTTGTAGGTATTTTGCCAGGCCAAAAGACTATTGAGGTAACGAAACCTGAATATGTTATTTCGAAGCAGAATTGAAAAGAATGGTGAAGGATACAGAGTCCATGTGAACCATAGGAACCAAAATGTGTGTATACAGTACACAGATAAAAAGGAGTGGATGCAAAGTTGTTGTGTCAGACGTTTATTACTTTTTTTGCGGGTATTGATTCCGAGTTTCTGATTATTTCGATGACAGAAAAGTTTTCAAAAGAACATTTCCTTGGTTGAATGAAGGTTCAGTTCAGTTCAGTCTCTTAACCCTGAGATGGGTTGTTGAGGCACCACTGATGACTTTCGGACAATCTTTCTCCATCGGTCTTTATCCTCTGTGGCTCGCTGTGAGTCAGCAAAGGTCAAGCCTGTCCACTCTTTGATGTTTTCTTTCCACCTCTTTCTCTGCCTGCCTCTCCTTCTCCCACCTGGTACGGTACCTTGCAGGATGGTCTTGGCCAGCCCACTGCCTCTTCATACGTGACCGTACCACTTCAGCTTTCTGCTTTTCACGATTGACAGCAGGTCTTCGTACTGTCCATTTGCTCTCCTGATCCTGTTGCTGACTTCCTCATTCGTGACATGGTCTCTATATGAGATGTTCAGAATATTGCGGTAGCATCTCATTTCCAGGGCTTGTATCCGTCTCTGTAGTTCAGATGTGAGTGTCCAGGACTCGCATGCATACAAGAATACGGAGATGGCCAGCGTGCGCATGAGCCTGAATGAAGGACTAGATGAAATTCCCATGTTGCTACCACATTTAGCACTCGAAGTTTTTCGACTGAAATGATTTATGCTAAATGATTCCATATGGAACAACATTTTATCAAATTAATGGCCGAGCACCACAGATTGTCCCAAAATATCGTCTGTTGCTTTTTTTTTCTTAATCACATTTAGGTGCCCCGAGATCAGGTGCGATATACGTAATAATCATATTTGTCAATGAATTGTCATTGCATATCCATTCAAAACGTCCCAAGGGTCTATCGATAAAAAAGTTTTGTTCGCAGCCTGGTTTGCGTAGGTAGATCGGCTAAGGCCTCCTCACATGTTGACACCTTTCTGGCATCTATGCTGTTTCCATGTGGAACCTCGCGCTTGAAAGTCGCAAAAAAGGTTTAAGAAGTGCTCAAACGTGGCAAGTCCCTGGCAACCATGCCGTTTCAATTGAAAATATCGCGCTTGCAAGTTCCAAAAGCAGTGTTCTGCCGAGTGTCTGCCTAATAGGAACACGTGCTATTTGTTATGTCCGTCGGACACCTCCTCGGACACCTAGTTATATGGGTTCCTGGTTGCGACATAGCAGTTAAGTTGTGTCCGGCCAGATGCCCCAACGGTGGCCTATCCTCGCTCGATTCGAAACTTGTGTGACTTCTTTTGTTCATCTGTCATTTGTAGGGTGGTCTGATGCCTAAATATGAATGTTGTGTACAGTTCTACGTCACTGTATCTTTCTAATGTGTGCAGCTTATTGCGGAAAAACCTCTTGTCGTCACAAGGGGCACAGCTGCCTCGATCGAGTGCAAAGAAAACCAAACGCCGCCCGTGTTGAACGACTGGGCAGAGAGCTGAGTGACACACGAAGCTAGGATGCGATTTCATACCGTATGGTGTTTTTCTCGTTTTGTTTGTGTGCAACTGGTTGGATGGGGAATTGTAAATCGGAAGAAATGTCACAATCACAATGAGCACGATGTTACAGGGAAAGTTGTTGAGGCACTTATCAACACACTAATTATGGCGTGAATGCACGTGGCCAAGTGTTATCATTGTCTCCCTCCATGCACGTGGCCAAGTGTTATCATTGTCTCCCTCCATGCACGTGGCCAAGTGTTATCATTGTCTCCCTCCATGCACGTGGCCAAGTGTTATAATTGTCTCCCTCCATGCACGTGGCCAAGTGTTATCATTGTCTCCCTCCATGCACGTGGATGTCCGGGGCTGTTTTCCCGGACACAAGGAAATGTTCTGTCCGTTCAACACATCTTGCCACGTGTGAGGAGGCCTTTAGACGGTTGGTTGGTCAGAATGTGGGTTGGTCCGTGGGTTGGTTGGTTACTCGGTTCTTTGCATGGATGGTTGGTGGAAGTTTTACTGCAACGTTCTGAAGCTAGTCCAAGCTATGTAGGATCCCACTAACTAAATGAAATGTTTGCGTTTATTTCCTTTCGTGTTCATGCAATTTCGGAGGAGGAGAAAAAAAAGACAACCACTGAGCTAATGAGGTTGGGAGATAGGAAAAGGCAGCTGCTGAATTACAGTCTGGGAAAAATAAGAGAATTAATGTTGCATTACTATAAAGTTCCTGGATCGAACCCCGTTATCATCCGATGTGAATTTAATGTGTTTTATCGAGTTGATCTGACAGCTGCAGTTCTGCGTTCCTTTTAGGGGGAGTCACGGGGGACACGAGGAAAAAATATATCAACAGGCAATGGACGTATTTACAGATCCATACTTTTTTCCAAGAAACTGCCATTGTCAAGTACACAGTGCCTACGTCATCTCTGCTGACGTCAGTGGACCCTCTCATAGGGTGAGAATACATCTCATCAGTGCGAAAGCAGCATCTGTTGTGAGAAAAGAACCACGAGGTCACTTGGCTCCGCCGGCTGCGTAAAACACGGACAGCGAACAGCAGAAACCAGCGGTAACAATGGAAAACCACATTTACATTTCGTCGCTCGTGCCGCCTCCTGGAACCACCTGGCAAGAAATAACGCAGGATCATTACTAGTCACGCACCTGATTTCATCTTTTCCAATTCTCTCCACTTTGTCTTTTTTGGAGGGCTTGTTTCTCCCGGCTGATAATTAACTTCCGTTGAAATGTCGCAATTTTCTTGCGGCAGCGAAAATGGAATTTGAACGACTCACTGTTGTCCCCGCCTTCAGGATTTTTGGTTAAAGTTGAGTAGCTGGAGCGGTTACTCAGGTAAGGCTATTGATGTGCCTTGTGACTTCTCTGGAGCGCCATGAATTTTTCTAGCCTTAGTTCGAACCTTTCTATGTCTGACTATTCCTGCTGACAGCATCGGGCGCATCTTCAATACGTCATGGGCACAACTCTTGATACAAAGCAGAAATGCTGCCAGAGATAGAAGGAAAATAAAGCTATTAGCTTTGTATGGTGACTTATTAGATATACATGTATATATGTTACTGTCAACTCGGGAAATCAGTCATTTCCGGTAATGACTAAAATTTTAAGTCATTTCCGGAAATGCCTGAAGATTTCAGTCGTTACCCAGAAATGACTAAAAATTACCTTCAGACATTTCCAGAAATAACTATACCCGAAAAACCAATGTGCATCTTAAGAGCTGTTCATTTTTACACCGTCTAAAAACATGCAAAAGAACACAATATCTAATTCACTTTTACGTGATTTAAATCACTCTTCTTTATTTTTTTTTAATGATCACTGGGCACAAGACATAAATGAACTTAATTTTTTTAAATTCTAATGATTTCTCTGCTATTTACAACACTAGAAACTGCTTCAAGTAATCATTGGGTGCTTCAGCGGAGCACATGACATGATACCTAATTTAACTTCACTAATGATATAATGTAATCTTCTATTATGTACAGCACCAAAATTAATTAAGTGATCTTGGGCCCCAAAGTGGAGGAAAGGGAACAAGGCATAATTTCTCCGTGTGAGTCAAGGTCTTTTCATTTTGATCGTAGATCAGTTTTATTTGTTGTGATAGTTCAGGCTTTGATGACATTGACAGTTACGTTTCGTCTTTGTTTCGTAGCATTTGTATCTGTTTGTTTGGCACTTTTTTGTTCCTGCACAGCTGCATTTGACATAGCCCTTTCCACCACTCTGACCCAGTAATTATTGCCTCTCGCAGGCTCACGAAATTGTCGCAGTTAATGTCTCCTATATCCAACAGATTTTGCGGACCTAGTTCAAACTCATTCATTTCGTGCGAACCTTTCAAAATCCCACGGCAGGTTCCAACATAGTGAGTGTTGTTACCTCTTCTATCTAAAACAACTCCCAAAACAATGTGAGTGTTGTTACCTCTTCTATCTAAAACAACTCCCAAAACAATGTGAGTGTTTTTACCTCTTCTATCTAAAACAACTCCCAAAACAATGTGAGTGTTGTTACCTCTTCTATCTAAAACAACTCCCAAAATGTTTCTAGGATCATCTCAGCCTCTATTAACGAGTGGAATAGAGTCTGCGACAATGTCTACTTTTTCTGCAAGGCAAAGGTCAACTTTGCTTCTTTTCACCATTCACTCAGCTTGTTCAACTTGACACTTTCAAATGGCTTGTCGATGACAATTGATTTTCCGTTGTCTACAAAACCAAATGAAGGAGCGCTGTGGTCTTCAACCGCGGCCGTGGAAGGTTGTACATGTATGCATGTCAGCTGAGTCACAAACTGCATCACCTATGATCACAATAAATGATGCTCAGTTAAAAGTGTGATGTCAGCTGATCCACCTGCTGCCGGTTCAGTAACACTGACAGAAGCATCCGGTCCTGCAGGTTCACTTGGAAGATCGCCTAAAAGCGGAATGAGTTCAGCGTGAGGCGATTCAGTAGAACCCGCAATGGCATGGATATCGTTTTCTGTTTGTAAGGGATTTAACTGATGAACGGGTAGAGATGTAGAGTTGAGACCTACTCCGGGCTCAACCTCAGACATTGCCTGGTAGAGCGATATTTTGATCGCCGCGTTGTGTTCCCTGTTTTTGGCGAACTGAACAAATAGCAGTCCGACCGACCAGCGTGTCGTTTGATTGCCAGGCATCCACGCTATCGCCTTCTCTTTAATGTTCGCGTTTGCTCTCTTGACCGAACCTGTCTTTATGCGTGGCATGGCTTTCTGACTATTCAGTTTCCACATTTCATATTTTGACTGACATTCAGGCAAAATGGGTAAAAAATTGTTCACAACTTTTTGGCATTTCCAGAAATTACCGATCAAAACAGCTACTTCCGGAGATGACGGAAATGTTTAGTCATTACTGGAAATAACTGGTTTCCCGATTTGACTGTAATATATATACATATTAAACTGATTTAGACTTTACCCCCTACATTACAAATGTTACAGGATCTCATACAAAAGCCGAGTTCGCGACCGTCCGACGCTCGGACCGCTGAGCTCTTGTGGTTTGTTTCAGTTTCTGTTTACACTGCCATTGGAACAGCCTTGTTTGGTTTGGCATGGCCTGATCTGGTCTAGTTTGGTGTGTTTCACATTGATCGTGTTTGGTTTGGTTTGGTCGGGTTTGGATGTGCTTGGTTTGATTTGGTTTTAAGTTCGTAGGAGTTCGGTTTGGACTTGTTTAGTTTGTATCTTTTGTTCAGCTTTACCTGGGTTGGCTTTGGTCCTATTCCGTTCTACATTTTGTCCATTACGTCGGTAAGCCACTATGGCCTCTGAGAGTTTGTCATGCGAGTACTGCCGCTTTATGTCTGTTTTGGAGGAACTCCTGGTCAAAGCATGTTCTAGTCCGCCTCAACAGCTCCACTACGGACGACAACAATTGCCAAGTGGCTTGAACGCTAACGGATCAAGAAAGAGTGGTTACAGGAGAATGGTGGATGCCCTGTGCGTGCACAGCACAATCACTATCACATATTACTAATGTCTGCGACATACTTATTTTTCTTATAGCCTCTCTTCTCTCAGTTGACATAATTACTCACACACATACACACACACGCATACACATACACATATCTGGGCCTTCTCCAGTGGCTCAACCGCAGCCACTAGGAGGAGGGGGGGGGGGGGGGGGGGGGGGGGATAGGGACATGATCAGATCAATTCAAGTTTAACCTTACATTCAAGCCACCCTCAGAGATCGAACCCAACCTGCGTGCAATGACTAACTTGTTACCAAATTCCGTATCCAACTTCGAGATACATCACAACTTGCGTTTATTGTTCAAACAAATACCCCCAACTCCTAACACTTATTCAGCAATTCTTCTGTCAAAAGGATCTCCTTATGAAGCGGTGAACGATAAACTGAACTCTGAATTGGTCGCTTTTGACAGATGACATCGCTCAAAATGCGAAGTGTCGGGAGTTCGTAGACCTGTGAATCCGTATGTCACCGCGAGAGCTAGAGCACTCCAAACTGCGAAGAAACCCTCATGGTGTGATGACGTCAGTATGTCCACACACAGACCACTCAAAAACTTCACAACCGGGTATTGGTGAGAAGATCTCACAGATTGACGTCGACAGAACGCTTGTCGAAGCTTATTTGACAACTACCCGTCTCAAATCTGTGAATTATTTGTCAGGCGTCAGTGTTTATTGGCGATTACACGCTCCCTCCCACGGCGCCCAATGGGCAATATCGTATGCGCATGTCACTTAGACCCCACATGTGATGTAACATATTTAGTCCGGCTTTATTGCCGCGTGGTAGGCGACAAAAAGCTGTTTGTGCAAAGTGTTTCGAGTGTGCATGAACGCAGGCATCTACTGCGTACGATTTGTCTTCAGACTCGGGGTAACAAGAGGCATCTGAGCGAATAAACTGGTTGGAAGTAAGAAACTTCTGAGAGGAGCTATACCAACAGGATGGTCTTCAGAGGAAGAATCCCCGTAAGCAAGTGTGTCGGCCCTTTAATTTCCTTACACTCTCGGGGAAACGCAATCTTCTACATCCGCTACATTGACGATATCTTCATCTGGAACCATTGTGAAGAGGCACTCAGACTGCTCCACAGAGACATCAACCAATTCCTCCCAACTATCCAACTGTCCATGGAATTCTTCCTGGTATCAGTCAGTTTCCTAGACACTCGTGTCTGCGTGAAGGATGGCCAAATCCACACCTTCCTCTTCAGGAAACCGACCGACAACCTGCAGATGCTCCACTTCAGCAGCTCACATCCACATCATGTGAAGGATGCTATCCCTCCCATATGGACAAGCCATACGGATGCATCGTATTTGCTCCAACGACCAGAGCTGGAAACCGCACTTCTCCGCAGTGGCTACCAACGCGAAACTGTTCGCGCCCAGTTCAGAAAAGCCACCAACCAGAGACGCAATGACCTCCTCGTCCGACAAGACAAAACTTCTGGAGCCAGCAGAATCTCGTTCGAAGTGAACTACTTTCCAAGGGTGGAAAAACTACGACGTGGACTGAATGACCTCCAACATCTACTGGGCGAGGACAAGCGCCTCTCCCAGGCAGTGCCGATTCCTCCTGTGCTGGACTTCAGGCGGCCCCCAGCCTCAAAAGACTACTGGACCACAGCAAACTCCCCACCAATGCACCCACAGGCGGAGAAAGCATGGAACCGTGCAACAGACCACGGTGCGCCACCTGTGCCATTGTCTGCTCAGAAACCACGATCACTAGAAATCTGACCGTACATCAGGTCAGGGGCAACTACACCTGCAGCTCCAATGACGTGGTACATCTATCAGATGCCGTATAAGGTGCCCAAGTGCGTGGTATGTAGGAGAAACATGCCAGCCACTAAGGCAACGCATGAACGGGCACTGGGCCACAATCAGGAAGCAATCACCTCTACCTGCGGGTGAACACTTCAAACTACCCGAACACTCTGCATCAGACATGCTCCTGAGCGTGCTGCAGGGCAACTTGAAAGACACCCGACAACGTCGCGTGGCTGAGCAGAAACTCGTGAGAAAGCTCAACGCTCATCACACAGGGCTCAACCGCGACTTGGGGTTCATGGCACACACTACAATTGAGGAGGCTTGATCTCGCACGTGTCAGCCACGCATTTTGCCTGATGTCATCGTCTACCTGTTATAACCCACCCACCCCACCCACCCGCCAGTCTCTTCTCGCTACTGCCAGATGAAGGAGTGCTACTCCAAAAGCTTGCCAGGCAAACAACTTTCTTCACAGCCACCGCTCTCGCAGCCGCTCTCAGCAGCCACAGCCGCCGCAGTCTGCACCACAGCCGCCACTTACAGCTACTACCCGCAACATCTGGCCACAGACCTGCTGCAGCAGCCAGTCCCACCAGGCACGCCGACTCCAAGGAGCTCACGCTTGATGGCTTACGCTCGAGAGGCACGACAATCAAACGGTCCTTTTCAGGGCCTAAAGATTTAAAGAAAGAATACATCATTGTCACGACTCGCCTTTGACCTTTGTCAGTCCGACCACGGCAACCACCCTTTTATTTCATTTTATACACACGGGACTCTTACTCTCCAGTGACGACACGTCCTTTTTGTCATTTATTTCAGTGTCCAAGCATTCTGCGCCGCACCTTTCGAAGTCACAAATAGGACTTCTATTCTTTGTATGAAAATAGCTTTTACAAATATATAGGAATGCAGTTTCTTAGTTATCTAAAATACATATTCCATACACATCTGTGCCGAATTAAGAAGTACACTCTCGCATCAACAAAAATCCATTAGATACAAAAATATATATTTTACAGATAAAGAGACACACCGTTTCTCACCCAAACGGTTTCGTGTCTGTGTATCTGTGCAACTATCTATCCATCCAGTCTATGCGTTTGGCTGCCCATGCACGGATCTCCGTGAAAATTGGCATGTCGCTCCCCCGTGACTTGATGGGGGTAGTCGTTGCGTTTTGGAAGGCGTATCTTCGACCGTTCCGGAGATATGCACTCTGGAACTATTTAGTCACGGGACTGTTGAGGGCAAAGAAAGGCAACTCAGCTCCAACGTGTGCTTCGTGATGCACGAGGTTTTACGGGTCCGAGCTCAGCTCATTACGCGTTGATGTTTCGTGAATGGAGGTGGGGGGTGGGAAAGTATCTACGGTACGATTATTTAGGGGGGGGGGGTCACGGGTCTTTTCCTTTTCGGACTTTAACCGAGAGAGAAATAAGCAATCCAATCAAAAGGTACAAGACAATGCACAAAAATAAAATAACACAGTCACAATTTATTGAACAACCAATTATTGTAGCACGTACTTGCACAATGCAGGATCAAACAATAATCCACACACACAAGAAAACAGGAAATATAAACTAGTATTGTCTGTTCTAACATACCACAAATCCAAGCAGTGAAGTAAAGAGATCAAAACAAGTTCCCACTACAATCAAACCCAAACTAAGTGCGCCACAAACCCGGTACTGCAGGAACACGGTAGAAATAAGCTCTCTCATGCAATTACACAACACGGAGCGCTAAATTAGGAACGCGGGAATAGCAACAAGTTTCCCTTCAATTCAGAACAAGAACTTGACATAAAAAGGAACAAGGATTATCCCTTTTTGCGATCAAAAACACGAACAATAACAAAGAAATGTATGGACAAGAATGACCGCTTTTCAATCAAGAACAATAACTATAAGGCAACAATGTAGGAACAAAATCACACCATGCACTACAATGCTTGTAATACTGACCCGAGATGGAACCAGATCTCCCCATTGCGCATCCACTTACGGCTGAAAAATTACAAAATTGAAAGAAAGCACCTTCTTGACAAATCGTACGGGGCGAGTGCTTTCCATTACAGCAGGGGGAATGAAGCACCCTTGTGCCCATTCAGCCGTCGACGAAGGCTTATCGAGATGTCAAAACATAGACATAAACACGATCGTATGGACTAAAAAGTCATTTCCGCCAGAAATCAATTTGCACTGCCTCCGATTCATTCTGATTGAAATGTCAACATTTACACATAAACACAAACTTACGGACTGAAAAGTCATTTCTACGACGAAGTTATCTGCGATGCGATGCCTACAATTTGCCCAGAAAAGGGCTGTAACTTCCGGCAAGTCCTATACAAATATGGCTGATGAAGCATTGGTAATGATTTACTGTCGAGCGAGACATGCTGAGTTCGTTTGTTATCTTTTTCGCGATTCTCTCTCTCTCTCTCTCTCTCTCTCTCTCTCTCTCTCTCTTCTCTCTCTCTCTCTGCCTTTCTCTCTCTCTGTCTCTCTTTGTCTCTCTCTCTCTGTGCCTCTCTCTCTCTCTGCCTCTCTATCTATCTATCTATCTATCTATCTATCTATCTATCTATCTATCTATCTATCTATCTATCTATATATCTATCTATCTATCTATCTACCTACCTACCTACCTACCTACCTACCTACCTACCTACCTACCTACCTACCTACCTATCTATCTATCTATCTATCTATCTATCTATCTATCTATCTATCTATCTATCTATCTATCTATCTATCTATCTATCTATCTATCTATCTATCTATCTATCTATCTATCTATCTATCTATCTATCTATCTATCTATCTATCTGTCTGTCTCCCTGTCACTCTCTCTCTCTGTCTCTCTCTGTCTCTCTCTCTCTCTCTCCCTCCCTCCCTCCCTCCCTCCCTCCCTCCCTCCCTCCCTCCCTCCTTCCCTCTCTCTCTTTCTCTCTCTCTCTCTCTCCCCCTCTCTCTCTCTCTCTCTCTCTCTCTCTCTCGTCTAATGATACTGGACCTGAAAATGAGGGGGCCTGTTTTCGTAGTCTGTTTCGTTGATTTTCTCTGTGAAAGTTAAAATCCGCCAAAAAGAAGCCAGGTTGGATCCTTATAGGGAAAAGCGTGGATGCAGTCAAATGCGAAAAAGAAGAAAAATTAACACATACACAACCAAATTTTAGTCTGTCAATTAAAGGCGTTTTGTGTATGCATTTTCGTCGGTTTATATTTTTTATGTGAAGTAAGCTTTTTAACATAATTTTTTTTGTCCCGATCGAAAGAAAAAGTTATCAGAATGTCGTCCTTGTTCTCGAAGAAAAAAATTCATTCCCGCTAGACGTCATCAGAGTTTTGAGTTTTTCCTCACACAAAAAGTAGTCGTTAGGATTTTTCCCAGCATTTTGGGGTTTTCCCCCCGTTTAATTCCTTGAGCTGCACGTGGCATTCGCTGACCTCACCACTGTAAATTCTGAGGAACACTCGACTTATGCACCAAGGCAAGTGCATAATACAACACCGAAGACTGGAGCTGCGTTGGAGTTTTCGAATTCTGGCACCGTCTCTCTGACAGTGATGGGTTCCTGCAAGACATCAGTCCTCAGCACCAGAGGAATAAAGAAGAGCGCTCTTTCATTCTGGTCGCTTCCAATTGAACTTATTACTGATCGTCGAAGAAATCGCGCAGAAAATGGAAAATGGAAATAAGGAGTTAACGGAAGAGAATCAAGTAAAGATGAAGAGATGAGGAAAGGGAAAGGAAAAAGGGAGGTGGGAAAGAAGGATGGCATTGAAGATTATGGGGAAAGGGAGAGAGGGAAAGGAGGGAGGAGGAGGGTGTAGGAGGGTGGGGGGAGAATCCAAGAGTCCAGAATGCTTTCAATTTTAAAAAAGGGAAGGCAAAGCCATAGTGATTTCTTTCCAAGAGTTTCCCATACTCCAACAGTTTGACCTTGGGCGGCCTCCGTGCAGCAAACGGCGCCATGTGTAGTGGGACACTTCTCCCTTCTCTAGGGCAGCGTGAGATCTCTCCGTGACTGGTGCACCCCACCACATCTATTCCCGCCCCACCACCCCCTCCCCCAACCCCAACCCCAACCCTCAACCCTATTCTTTCCCCGATAATGCGGGCTCCAAACACAAAGCAGACAGACAGAAAATGTTTTGTACGCTAGCATGGACGGAACACACGACCTCCCAGTGAAGGTCTGAGTGCTCTGACCACTGAACTCCTTAATGACCTCAGATCTTTGACAAATTCTTCAGTAATGCCATTTGATGGCACTTTTTGTAGAGGTTTTTGGACGCCTATCCTTGGATATATGAATGCCTCAAATGATTTCACATTAAATTTTATCTCTTATGATCGAAGGGATGACTTAACAAAAACATTAGGGCCGATTGTCGTTGATGATAGAGGGGAGATAACCATCACCAGTCATAAAGGAAGATCAAAGGAAATCCCAAAATGATGCAGTCGTCTGCTATTCGTTACCGGCACAGGTATAAGTGCCGACGTTTACTACAGATATCATACCTTGACATACAATCCAATCTGCCACGGTGATGAGATTACTAAAATATAAAATTCTTCGAAATTTGAAAGCAATCGACACGTGTGCCGCTTCCATGGCTGTAAACTCGCTCTTCACGCTGTACACCGCCGACTGTCGCCTCAGGGATCTCATCAACCTGCTGCTGAAGTGCAGATGACACATCCCTGTCAGGTCTCATCCTGAAGAACGACGAATCAGCGTACAGAAACGCCGTGGAGGGACTGGTGAAGTGGTGCGACGACAACTTCCTGGAGCTGAACGTGACCAAGACCAAGGAGCTCATCATGGACTTTCGACGAGACAACAAGACCACGGTCGATCCTATCGTCATCAAGGGCGAACCAGTCGAGATGGTTAATACCTACAAGTATCTGGGCACCATCATCGATAACCAGCTCGATTGGTCGCCGAACGTGGACGCCGTGTGCAAGCGGGCGAACCAGAGGCTTTTCTTCTTGAGAAAGCTGCGGCAGTTCCGCGTCAACCCTGAGATTCTCCACCTCTTCTACCAGGCGACGATTCAGAGCGTCGTCTCCTTCAACCAGCTGTGTTACCACAGCAGTGTGAGGAAGGGCGACATGGAGAGGCTGGAGAAGGTCGTGGAGGAAGCCGGCGCCATCACTGGCTCCGACCTCCAGCCTCTCAGTGATCGCTACCCCAGTGTGGCCCTGAGGAAGATGGGCAAGATTCGCTCTGACGACCGCCACCCTCTGCACCAGGCATTCGCGTCATGCGAACCCACTCGTGAGTCCTCACGTCGCCTGAGGTGCTGGCCTGCCAGAACAAACCGCATGAGGGATTCGTTCCTCCCGACAGCCATCCGTCTCTTCAACGAGTCCCGGTGAATGGGTAGTATGCATGAAGATTGTTGTGAGACTTGACGTGACTGTGGGACCAGGAGTGACGCGAACTGTGACTGAAGAGTGGGTGATGTGAACTGTGACTGTGAGGATGAGTGATGAGAGCTGTGACTATGTGACCAGGATTGATGTGACATATGACGGAGGATTGGAGTAAAGTGAACTGGGACTATGAGGACTTGTAGTGCTGTGAACTGTGACAGGAAGGACTATGAATGATGTGAACTATGTCTGTGCCAACAAGGATGAACATGTGAGAGTGTGTGTGTGTGTGTGGGGGGGGGGGGGGGGGGGGGGGGTGCATGCGTTATGCGTTGATGATCGTGTATGTGTGCTGTGTGACTGTGGTTGTTGATGTGCATGCCTGTCTCTTGTTGGTCTTTCCTGTGATTGTGTTGTGATGCAGGATGAAGAACATGATGGGGGGGGGGGGGGGGGGGGGGGGGCTTGTACATGTGTTATGGTTGAAGATCGGGTATGTGTGATTGCGTGACAATGATTGTTTGATGTGCATGCTTGTGTCTTTTGTTCCTTCTGTGATTACTTATTGCGATGTAAAATAGGTCTCTATTAAATTGAATTGCCTTTGATGTAGCGCTAAATGTGTCCTATCTTATTGAGTCTTTCTGTTTACTATTTTTGATGCGCCTGTTCAGTATGTATATTTACTTGAAGTAACATGGTGTTATTACATTTGTTAGAGTAATAAAGTATGATACAATTGCATGCTATCTTATTTTATGGCCTATGATTAGTGTGTGGACTCCATAACGAGCGATGTGATTGAGTTAATTAATGTTAACTTCTTGTACGTTTCTGTTTTGGTATACATCTATGTATGTATTATGTTTTTGCCACCGACAAAACAAATTTTCTTGTACAATGAGGGCAATAAAGTATCTTGTATCTTGTATCTTGTAACTACATGGCTTGAAGCAGGTTTCCTTTGCAAATCAGTGCAGTGACTTCCATATAACTCGATGTTTAATATGAGCCAATCTAATGCGACCACAGGCGCTGTATTTTCATCATTTCTAGGCACAGGAGGTGGCGCACTCTATTGTGAAGCAGTTAGATCGCCTTTTGAAACGTCCAGCTGCTGCGCGACCTTGACAGGAAGGTAACCGCTGCTACGGGGTGAGTAGTCACCGCAGGAAATCGAACCAAATGGCGCTTATTGAGTTGCCTCTTCGATCAAGAGAGATAAAATTCGATGTAAAATCAAATTCGGGATTCGTGTATCCAAAGAGGGCGTTCAAAAACCTGTATGTGCTTTTTCAGTCATAATGATAAAGCAACCAATCAAAACTGCTCGACGTGCTGTAGGGGCAATGCATAGTGAGTCTGCTGCGTAGCAGAGGTGAAATGATCTACAACGAAACGCAGGGTAGGTCTCTCCTTCCTCGTTCATGATATATGCGCCTGTCAGGTCGGAAAGCGAAGGTTGTTCCACACGAAACTGCCACGTCGATCTTTCGCCTTTGGGTTTGATCCGCCTGTGCCTGCAAATAAACGAGAGGAGTACATCAACGCACCCAGTATGGCTGGGCACGGAAAGAATTTTAGAAACCAGTCCCTGTCCAACTGACATGAAAAGTCATGAGTCACTGCTCAATTCCAGAATGGACTTCTTTAGATGTCACAGCACACCCTGCGTCAAGAGACCGAAACCCGCCAGATTCCATCCAAGACACTTTAGAGCTAAAGCCAAAAGCACCCGTTTGCATGTGGCGTGAAAACCTTGTGCTCCACTGCCAGCAGCCAGCGGTTAAACAGATGAGTTTGAACTGAGATCAGCTCTTATAGAGGCGCCTCTCCAGAGTAACCCGGAGCTGTGCACGCACAGCGGGGGACTCCAATCACGGCGGTCACTCTGGCAGGGAAGCCACAGGGGTTGACCCCGACTCCGTGACCCGAGGGCTGGGAGAGAAGACGGCAACCCAGCCCAGAGTGGTTTCCCCTGACGAAGCCGCTAGGTGGCGCCCTCTGGCCCCACAGGGCGGGAGGTCCTAGCACGGAGATTGCGCGTTGACGAAGCGGATCATCCCTGAAAGCCGTGTTCCTCTGGTGTCCGGCTTCAATTACCGTAGCTTTCATGCTGCAAGCCGCGGACAGGGCACTGCTAACGCAGCCTATAGATGTTTTGCTGGGCGTAAGGAAGGCCGTCACTCACAGTCGCTCTCCTCGATCCCTATCTCCACTTCATTACAGGCCAGTCTCAGGAGACTGCGCCTTCGAACATCTCGTCTCCTGTCCATTGTCTCTCGCTTTACTGCTCCAGGCCCTGCTCTGTTTCCCTGCCCTTCCTGCCCCCCCCCCCCCCCCCCCCCCCCAACTCCAACCCCAACCCCAACCCCAACCCCACCCGTCCTGTTCCTCAGTTTATCAGTCTCGGTTCTGATTTAACCCATCTCCCAACATCTTCCTATGGTCTGCTTATGTCGAGGAAAACAGACAAGTCGTGTCGTTATTCCTGTCGTCCTTTAGCAGGTAAGAGTTCTGTAAATAGTATTCCAGAACTACAAGAGAGCGCTGATGCTTCAACTGTCAGTGTACTTTTTGTACCTTTTTTCTTTTTGGGGGTGGGTGGGGGGTGGGTTCGCTTAGATTTGCAAGGATGAAGAAAACTACTTCATATTCGTATACCGGCAGTAGTTGTCAGTGCTGCCTATGAAATAGGCGTTAAGATGAACCATCTGTGCTCTACAGGAAAGTCTAACAGTTCCAAGCGCAAAATAGAGCAACTCATCTGCAGACTTGGTCCGATTTTTCCCTCCCAGTCTTGTCAGCAATGCGCGGGACTCCATTCCGGTCTATCCCACACGTCATTACCCCGTCACTCCTGCTGCCAGACCAATTCTACCCTAATACTGCGTCTCCTTCCCACCCATCCACCTCCATCCCCGACCTCAGCGCCCACTTCCTACCCTCTCCTTTCATTTTTTCTGTCTGCCGACCTGTAGTTCTCCTTCTTAGCCAGTCGGTCTCTTGATATAAATGACGACAAACATCACACGAAGTTAAAAGATTAATCGCAAAACTATATAAATGTGTCAGGAGAACAAAAAGGAATTGGCCTCTGGCTCATTACCTTCAAAGAGATCACACACAAAATGAACCAAACAAATCACTAACACACATCCCAACTCCAATCCCTATCTCTTTTCGCCCCAGGATGTACGAAGCGTGTCTCTGATCAATGCAGTCTGCGCTGTTTGATTTGCCTTCCTCTGTTCCTCTCTACATCAATGCACTGATCAAAACTGTGACGTATTGACTGAAGATATGCAGAATGGATAAAAACAGACTCCCAAAACAAGCTTACCATTCGATGATGAACATCAAATTCCCTGAATAGTGTGACAGGATGAGACTGGTGGGAAAATGCCTGTCACAGCTGGGACTTAGGTAAGTTTGGGGAACTGCGGGTAAAAATGTCAAAGGTTTCATTCAAAACCTGAAGCTATGGTTGGGAGACTGTTTTCGCCAGGAATGGACAGATACAATTAATGTCTGCCAGAGATGTGTTATGCATATATCGTTTAAAGACATGTCTCAGTGCGAGGGCTATCTGAACTTTATTCATATAAATAAATTTATAAACTGTTTGAAATACAATTCATAATTGGTAGTGACGAGATAAAAAGCCATATTCGATCCACATTACATTTAAATGAAGATAAAATGTGTCCTTTTTGTGATTATATTGAAAATGAAAACCACCTTACCTCATGTTGTCGTGTGTATTCTGATACAAGAGAAAAGTACTTAGCGAAATATTTGCGAAAAACGAGGCATAACGACACATCGTACTTGTTCAACGGAAGTGAGGTACGAAAGACACGCGGTATTGTTATGTTTATTATAGTTTAAAGAGTCACAGGGAAAAAACTTGCTCAGAGCTTTACATAACCCCTCCCGTTACCTGTAAATTCATCAAAGCAAGCACCTGACCAGTGAGATGGGCTGAACCAAACACTCCCATACGTTTTCAGTGCATCTATATTCAGTCTCAGGTGTTTGATAAACCTCCTGTGATCTGTTTGACTGTTGGTTGATTCGCTGAATCTGCGATTTACTCTTTTAGCTCACACCACTTCGAGACACAAACCTACATTATTCAATGAACATATCAAACGCAGTTCTGTACTTTGATTACTGTAAAATCTGATATGTCTTATCACCCCTTGTAAAGGTATCTGCGGACGTTTTTAACACCTTTTGATTACAATTGCATTACACACATGCATTATTATAACTATGATGGGTCGCCGTTCGCAATAAAGATTCCATCAATCAAATCAAATCGAATCGAATCGAACATCGAATTGAATCGACTCGACTCGACTCGACTCGACTCGACTCGACTCTACAAGACTCGACTCGACTCGAATCGAATTGAATCGAATCGAATCAATCCCATCAATCATTTTCCTCAATTCTATCAATCAAATCAATCAATCAATCAATCAATCAATCAATCAATCAATCAATCAATCAATCAATCAATCAATTAATCAGTTTTAATCATTTTAATCAATTCAATCAATTCCAAACAATTCAAATAAATTCTAATAAATTCCAGTAAATTCGAATCAATTCAAATCAAGTCATATCAATTCATATCAATTCAAATCAATTCAAATCATTTCACATCAAATCAATTCCAGTCAATCAATCATTGAGTCAATTCAAACCAAACTAGACCAGACCAGACCAGACCAGACCAGACCAGACCAGACCAGACCAGACTAGACCAGACCAGACCAGACCAGACCAAACCAACTCTCTCTCTCTCTCTCTCTCTCTCTCTCTCTCTCTCTCTCTCTCTCTCTCTCTCTCTCTCTGTCACCTCCCTCCACACTCACTTAAATCATTCTCAAATTCTTTTTGTTTTCGTGTCTAGGGGTATCACTAGTGGAGGGGGGATAATTAATTCACTCACTGTCGTCTCACGCTCGCATGATGTGACACATTATTCATCAATGATTTTCTTTAATCAGACTTAATCATGAGTGACAAGACCTCACAGGCATATGGCATGGAGATCAGCACAGAGAAGACCAAGATGATGGCGAACAATCCTCGGGGCTTCAAAATGGAAATCAAAGTGAAGGGCCAAAAACTGGAACCTGTGAACAACTTCAAATACCTGGGACTTATTGTGACTGATGAAGGGTCCAAACCAGAGATACCGTCCAGGATAGCACAAACAACAGCAGCATTGGTAAAGTTGAAGCCAATATGGCGTGACAGAAATATCACTCTCGCGTCGAAGATCAGGCTCATGCGCACGCTGGCCATCTCCGTATTCTTGTATGCATGTGAGTCCTGGACACTCACATCTGAACTACAGAGACGGATACAAGCCCTGGAAATGAGATGCTACTGCAAGATTCTGAACATCTCATACAAAGACCGTGTCACGAATGAGGAAGTCAGCAACAGGATCAGGAGAGCAATTGGACAGTACGAAGACCTGCTGTCAATCGTGAAAAGCAGAAAGCTGAAGTGGTACGGTCACGTGTCAAGAGGCAGTGGGCTGGCCAAGACCATCCTGCAAGGTACCGTACCAGGTGGGAGAAGGAGAGGCAGGCAGAGAAAGAGGTGGGAAGACAACATCAAAGAGTGGACAGGCTTGACCTTTGCTGACTCACAGCAAGCCACAGAGAATAGAGATCGATGGAGGAAGATTGTCCAAAAGTCATCAGTGGTGCCTCAACAACCCATCTCAGGGTTAAGAGACTGAACTGAACTGAATCATGAGTAAAATCAAATTCAAGGCAATATGAATGAAAATGTCAATCAACTCTATCAGTCTACTCTCTGACTGAAAAGTAGAGGATTAATTTCACTGACCCAAAACCAAAGTTGACCCTGATTACTCACAAGTTCAAGCAGATAGGCGACGACAATTCTCGAATGTTTCAACGACGAAAACTTCTGCCCAAAAACAATGTCCACTCAGAAAAGGGGCATTCACAAATACACATTCCCTCTCAAGGCTAGACCTCGAAAGGAGAGGTTAGAAAGGCCATAGACACAGGTTTGAACACTTCAACGAGCGCTCAGAACCAAATGACGAAACTTCCATACGACGAGACTTGGCGTCATAATCCGGCAAAGCTGGACCTTCATTGTAGAGGACACTGTTCTTCTTAATACAACCTTTCAGATGGTCGGGGGAGGAATTGAATAATGTTTTTATGTGTAGACTCCTCGTCTTACACGGAGTTACTCGAAATACGTCCATTCACGTTGATACTACAAAAGAGCAATATCAATTGCATCGATATTAAATTTTTGTTCAATCTGATTGGACCGGTACAAATCTGGGTCGAGGTTTTGTGATTAGGCCTCGTTCGCAGCGACAACTTACAATGAGATTTTACCGTCCTGTTTCACGGTCACTTGTAAGTTGTCGCTGCGAACGAGGTAAATGGTGAGAATTGGTTATGTTTTGCGTTTTGTAACTTAACAAATACTAGAAACCTCGACCCAGATTTGTACCGGTCCAATCAGATTGAACAAAAATTGAATATCGATGCAATTGATATTGCTCTTTTGTAGTATCAAAAAGTCAAATCAGGTAACAGAACAAAACACTGTTGTTAGTCTCTGCGACATCTTGGCCTTTCTTTCTCCCCTGTAATCTGTCCTGCATACTCTCTTTCCGTCTTTTCTAGTATTTGTTAAGTTACAAAACGCAAAACATAACCAATTCTCACCATTTACCAAGTGATCCGAACAAACATATCGATCTGCCTTAGTGTCAAAAGTGAGTGACTTCAGGTTCAGTTGAGCGATCCACTCACGGCGCCTTTGAGTTGTGAGATCCAGCATTTCCTTGCCTTTTCGCGTTGCAACACGCGGTACAAAAAAAAACGTCGATCATTCTCTCTGTCATGCTGATTGTGGCAGTTCTTCACACAGCAGGAGGTCACCATTGTAGAAACAAAAAACTTTCTGCTCCAAAAACAGTCGTGTCTTTCACTGATTTTGTAAGAGACGCGCCGTTGTTTCCCTAGACGTAGGAAAAGATCACTCTGTCTCCCCGAGTGTGTCTCGATCTCGACGGAACTCATACTGTTTCATGTAAAGTTCGAATGAGTGGCAGCAGATAACTGTTTAGTTCTGGCTTGAATTGACAATTTTGTTTCCCTGGTCTGGCGAGGACAGAAAATTCACGATCATCGAGTCGATGTGTGCACGATCAACTTACCTGCATTCGGCGTAATGTAACAAGTAAGATGATGACAAGAAAATGGCATTAAAGCACAAAACATAGTTTCATGACAACCAAAATCACCGATTACATTAATAACTGACCATTTTTATACTTACAGCTATGTGCTCAAACCTTACAAAGCAAATAAAACACACTGCGGGGAGTGTCCCGGACACGTATCAAAACTAAGTGCACGAGTGATCGTTTCGCTTTGCTCTCATTTGTTTTATCTGCTCCGACATGGTAAGCTGGCTATGCCAAGAAACCAACATCTAAATCAGAGTTAGTTGATACATTTTTCTTTCTAAGGTGATGTTCGCGAGGAAGAAAACGCTTTACGTTGACTCTCTCAAGCCCGATGCCCGTCCACGTTACCTCAACAAAATTGAGGTGATAGGTCCAGTGGTTTTTGTGCTCAGTGACCTTACACAGCCTACAAAGGCCGATAGGCCGTAAAACTCCATCCATCCATCCATCCATCCATTCATTCATCCATCCATCCATCCATCCATCCATACCAACTGACAATGGACCAACTTGATCCGGAATTGAGGAACATTCCGCCAAAGAGTGCCATGGACATATTTAATTGTTGTACTCGGAACATCGGCGTACACGTTGGAAGAGTTCAATAATTATAGGTCTTTGGAAGTCTATCGATACTTCGTAGCAGGATTCGTGGGAGATGTCTGCTGATTCTCGCCGGGTGTTTGTCTCGAAGGTCAGATCTATTCCGTAAATCTTTTTCCCCATCCTCTTCGTCTAGCTTCGGTCACCCTGTGCACAATCGGGCCTTGATTGATTTTCTCTGCTGGTATAAAGTAGTAGGAGCGTTTGACTCCTCTTTATTTGTCTTTTTGTTGGTTGTTAAAACAATCTTTAACGCAGCAAGAAGTCGGCACGGTTGCACGTCTCCCGTAGCACAGCTTAGCAGACAGCGCTCGCCTCCTACCGACATGGCTGAAAGCACGTGGCTTCTACAAATAACTCCGGAAGTGACGACAACGCGTCTCCGGTCATTCTGTTGTGTTTGTTTTCGAGTTCATTCCGCCCGCTTTTTATCTACATTGTAATAGGTCGGGCCAGCTTCCTCAATACATTTTTCGTTCGTTCGATGGTTCTCTCGTTTGCCATCGAGGGGAGTCCATCCCACCCTCTTCGCCCACTCCACCGCCCTACCTCACCCCACCCCCAATCCCCACCCCCACCCCACCCCGAACTGCTTTCCCCTCACACCCTCGCCCCTCCCCCTCCCCCATACATATCGCACGAGTCATGTGAGAACGCAGATTCACACGCCTCGTGGTGGTCGTAATGCGCTTGCGAAAACCGTTTCCTGCTACAGAGCGGCGACGTGCTCCCCACGAATACTCCCTGTGCGTCAGCGGCAATGTTTGAACATAATGAGTTCCACACAGCAATCAGCGGGCAGAAACAGACGCTAGCGCCTCGCAGTGCAAGGTCAAGGACAATGATAAGTGTTTGCGGATCTAGAATAATACTTTTTTATTGCACAGGAACCGAAGCTACCTTTGTTCTTGGTGTGGACGTAGACATTCAGCGTGACAGGGATTCATAAGAAGAAGAATGATCACTGGAAAATCTCAATTTTGTAAAACGTTCAGATATATCTCTCTATTCTATTCTATTCTAATCTAATCTAATCTAATCTAATCTAATCTAATCTAATCTAATCTAATCTAATCTAATCTAATCTAATCTTATCTATATATCTGGCCAGCAAGTCACAAGCTGTTTTTATCAGATCTCATCAACCCGACACTAGATGATTGCGTTCCCTGTCCAGTCAATTTGGTTTTTGCATTAAATTTTGTTCAACGCTTACTACCACCAGACATGTTTAGCTCATGTCTACTTGCCTTTTCTTCTTTTTCTTTCTTTCTTTCTTTCTTTCTTTCTTTCTTTCTTTCTTTCTTTCTTTCTTTCTTTCTTTCTTTCTTTCTTTGTTTGTTTGTTTGTTTGTTTGTTTGTTTGTTTGTTTGTTTGTTTGTTTGTTTGTTTATTTATTTATTTATTTATTTATTTATTTATTTATTTATTTATTTATTTATGTATTTATGTATTTATTTATGTGAATGCAAATAAGGGGAGGGGGGGGGGGGGGTTTCTTTGGCAAAGGAACATTTTTGTAGCTTCCTTGGAGCTTTTGCTCGCATGAGCAGTTCACCATAAAGACAAACCGACCTTTTCTTCAGACAAAAAAATTTCCCAACTGTTCATATGAAGAAACGCCGGGTTGGCGAGCCAGTCTTTTCTCTGCGAAGGGAAAAAACGCCGTTGTCTAGAATCTCAGTCTTGGCAGCCTTTCCGCTTTTTTTTTCTCTGAAAGCTTTTTATCGGAAACTTTCAATCATCTCATGCTTGAAACTGCAGTCTTGACTGAGTCTTCTGCGTGAATGAATAAATGAATGAATGAATGAATGAATGAATGAATGAATGAATGAATGAATGAATGAATGAATGAATGAATGAATGAATGAATGAATGAATGAATGAATGAATAATGAATGAGTGAAGGAATGAAAGAATGAATTAATGAATAAAGGAAGGAATGCATGAATGAAGTTTCACGCCCTATCAGTCTTTGTAGGCTATGTTAAGCCCTAACTTAATAGCCCGACTGTCAGTCGGGAGAACCGGTGTTCGGGGTTCTCGCCGAAACTGCGTTCATTCTCAATAGAGCGAGCCGACATGCCTGCATGGTGAAACGGCGTTCGGGGGATCTCGCCATACCTGCGTTTGTTCTCAATAGAGCATGCATATCTCAGGCGACTAGAGCCTCGTACTCTCGCGAATCGCGTTGACCTGCATTTCCAGTTGTAAAATATAAGCGCTTTCACGACCTATTGATGCATTCAACATACAGCTTTGATAAATTAATGCTGTTCATGGCTTACATTTTCTTCAGATGGGTTTCTAGTATCCCCAAATACATTGTTTTCTGTGCGAACCGGCAGATATCTCCGCCATTTAATTGTGCTTTCTCAAAAGTACTCGCTCCTCCTCGTCAGAAGAGTCGGTTTCTCAGCCAATGAGAAGCCAGCTCCCAAAACATGCGCTGCGAGCAAATATTTGCCCGACACGTTCTCGCCGAACCAGAGCAAGCTAGCAGTCGAGGTGTTCGGCGCGCATGGAGCACGGGCAGTTAAGGGCGAACACAGTTCAAGCCGAACGATTTGGTCGGGCGAAAGCTGTTTGGGCCTTTTGCTGAGCAACCGTTTGGGCTATTAAGTTAAGGCGCCTATACACGTACCGGTTTTCAAGCCGATTTTGCTCCCGATCCGGTCTGACTGTGTGTGTAAAAATCGGGTTGACAGCCACACGCAACGATTTCACCCAGACCGTGCAATCGAGCAATGTTCATTTACGTGAAGCGAGGTCAGAATTTAGAGTTACATCCCTTATCCAAGCTATGGCAACGACGCTTGGACGTGTAGCTCTAAGGAGCTTTCACGACCTATTGATGCATTCAACATACAGCTTTGATAAATTAATGCTGTTCATGGCTTACATTTTCTTTGGATAGGGTTTTAGTATCAATACAGCGTTTTCTGTGCGAACACGCAACAATAAGCAGTGGAGCTGTGGCGACAGATTCTTTGCCGGTGTAGATCTGCATCGACCTGCATTCGATTTGCAAATGCAGAACTTTCACGACCTATTGATGCATTCAACATACAGCTTTGATAAATTAATGCTGTTCATGGCTTACATTTTCTTTGGTTGGGGTTTTAGTATCCCCAAAATACAGCGTTTTCTGTGCGAAGCGGAGACAGGTCCGCCATTTAAATTGGCAACTTGTCGCGAGATTCTCGTTGTTCTCGCGTCGCCCGGCATACGAATCGGTCAAAACCGAGTCGGGGATTAGAGCCTGCCCTACCGACAAGAACCGGGCCGGATTGTATGCAAATGAGTCAACCGTTCCGATTCTTGACCGGATCGGCAGCAAAACCGGAGGACAACCGTACGTGTGTAGGAGCCTTTAGGGCTTAAGACCATTAATAACGAAATCACCAGAGCCAGCTAGAATACGATCAAGTCACGATGCCCCTAGTTATTCGCCTCTGACGACCACGTAAGGAGACACGGCGGGTCAATTCTCACCCCCAACCCACAGTGGGTCAATTCTCACCTCCAACCCACAGTGGGTCAATTCTCACCCCCAACCCACAGTGGGTCAATGCTCACCCCCAACCCACAGTGGGTCACTTCTCACCCCCAACCCACAGTGGGTCACTTCTCACCCCCAACCCACAGTGGGTCACTTCTCACCCCCAACCCACAGTGGGTCACTTCTCACCCCCAACCCACAGTGGGTCACTTCTCACCCCCAACCCACAGTGGGTCACTTCTCACCCCCAACCCACAGTGGGTCAATTCTCACCCCCAACCCACAGGGGCATTCCTCTGCGTGAGTAGCGTCAGACGTGGCAAGACCAGTCACAGTGTGAGGGAGAGAGAGATAAATGGAAGGTAGGATGCATGGACAGATAGGTGGATGAATGGATGAGAAAGTCGGTGTGTGGATGGGTGGGTGGGTGGGTGGGTGGATGAATGGATGGATGGAAGGATGGATGGATGGATGGATGGATGGATGGATGGATGGATGGATGGATGGATGGATGGGTGGGTGGGTGGGTGGGTGGGTGGGTGGGTGGGTGGATAGATGGATGGATGGGTGGGTGGGTGGGTGATTGGGTGGGTGGATAGATGGATGGATGGATGATGGATGAATGAATGCATGTACGACTGGATGGATGGATGCATGGATTTAATACTGAGGTTAAACGGTCTTTGATGAAAATGTCAATCAAGCAAAGGAAGAATGATTTGCAGGGAAGGGAATTAATAAGAAAAAACAGGATACGCCCTTGGACTCTCAGCCATCGTGGTGCAAAAATGCAATTATGTTGTTAGGAGATTTGAACATTGACTGCGACGGCCCCGGTGACTCAACAGCTGCTCGTGTCCAAGAGATTCTAGAGTCAGCAAACCTGGCACAGCATGTGCACGAAGCTACCCATGACCCTGGTCACAAAGTACATGTAGACTTGATGATAACAAGGTCCGACGAACGGCAATTGTTGCCCAATGTGCAGTTACGACAGCACATGCTATTAGATCACTACAGCATATTCCTTTTGATTCAGACGAAGAGACCCTCTGCTGTCAAAAAGCGCATCACCTTCAAGAATATAAAAGATAATAGAGAGACATAGAGCGTCCTTCAGGAATTCCGGTTAAGAATAATCTGAATAATCTGATATATAAATGAGGCAATTCTTGCATTCTACGTCACACCTTGTGCTGTCACGTGACATCCGGTTTCTGCGATATGGTAATTCACAAGTTTCGCCGGAACGTATTCCTTGAAAACGGACGTTTTGCCAGACTCCTTGTCGGTGAGTATTTTTGCATTCTTCCGTTGTCCTAACGTTACTGTAATCACAAGAAAATGATACCATGTCGTTTCAACTGCTGATTTGTAAAATTAAATGGCTTGACTGACAAACAGTAAACATTTCAGGCGTAGTTTAGTCGACCAACTGCTTCGACTACGGCGACCCAAAAGATGTCACGCTTCACTTTTTAAATTGCTCGATTTTCCTTACTAGTTAATCAAAACATCAAGTTATGCGATGCTTGCCTTATTTTATGGGTAAATGGAAAGTCTGATGCTAAATGTATGGTTATTTAATCGTCAGACGGCTATTTTGTGAAATATGACCCAATTCGATTCCATACATCGTGATCGTGATGCGTGATGCGCGCGCATCCTCATTACATATATCAGATTATTCTGAACCGGAATTCCTGAAGGACGCTCTATGACTAGCTGTTTGCTTTCGATATTGTGGGTCATGAAGTTGACGGAAAACTAACGGTAGACACTGTAGACAAGCAGACAAAAATCCTTCAAGGGATACCAACCAGCTGCTAGGACTCGCCCAACCTCTACAGGACACGACTATTGTTATTCGTCCCAACACTGCTTGGTACACAGACGAAGCAAAGAAGCAGAAAAAAGTGAGAAAAGCCGGGGAGCGATGGCGATCCACACTCCTCGGGTCCACAGACTCTACAAAGCGGCCAGGACACAGCTCACCAGGCGTATCGTTAAAGCAAAGATGTGTTTCATCCAAGAGAGCGTCATAAGCAAATCGCGCATTCCTAAGGATCTGCACAGATTCGTGAAGACGCTCACAGCTTTCCACCTTCCAACAGACATCCGCCACCGCGGTAGAGTGAGTCATCGACATAGCTCAGCCCAAGTCTTGCCCTCTTGACACTTTCCCCACGTGGATGGTAAAAAAGCTACTACTATAACTGATTACAGCCATCACTCATGTCATAAGCACTTGCACTTCCATTTCTACAGGGGGGTTTCCATCTGTCTTCAAGATATCCATCATATTCCACTTTTCAATAAACCATCCTTTGTCAAAGAGATCCCGGCAAACTACAGACCTGGGTCGAAATTTGCTTTTCTCTCCAATGTGCGGAGGAAAGTGGTTGCATCCAGGCTCTTTTCAGCATCTTACTGTAGATGGTCTTTGCGAGCCCTTCCAGTCAACCTTCATACCGCACCACAGCACAGAGACAGTGTTCATGAAATTCCACAATGACATCATGATGACAATGGAAGAGAAGAAGATCATGCTAATAATTATGCTCGATCTTTCAGCAGCCTTCGACACAATCGACCATCATATTATGTCGAAGAAGCTGGAACAGGGCAGGGATCAATGGAACTGCCCTAGCGTGGTTCAGATCGTACCTCAACGAGCGCATCCAGTGCGTGCGAATGAACAACGCTACGTCATCACCAGGGAATCCTGAACACACAGGGCTCCGTCCTTATACCGCTGCTCTTCACCATCTACATCATGGTTGTTGCAGATATCATGAGGCAATTCGAGATACCGTTTCACGTGTACTCTGATGACAACCAAGCCTATGTCGGTGCAAGCCGGGACCAAATTGAAACATCAGAGCAACGACTGCATAAATACTTCATCGACATCAGACAGTGGATGTCATTGATTCTGCTGAAACGTAATGGCGACAACACATATTTTCTTGTTCTGGGAACCCGGCAACACCTACAGAACATGGGCGGGTCGATTTGCAGATTTGGTGACTGCACAGATACGCCGGCAAAATCAGACAAATCTTGGAATGACGTTATACATCGAGATGACTTTTCCTTATGCATCACGCGTGGGTGCCAGACTTGCAGTTTCCATCCACTGAACATCAGCAAGATTATGAAACACCTGACAGCTTATCATCAAGACGCTTGTGCCAGACTTTCAGTTTCCATCCACTGAACATCAGCAAGATTATGAAACACCTGACAGCTTATCATCAAGACGCTTGTGACCGGACTGATCCTCTCCAGGTTTGATTATGAGTGCGCTGTAAGATACGGCATTCCATCAAAACACCCGGATTGTGACGTGTTGGTGGCTGTGTGTATGAATAATCCTTATAACCATAGACTATCATAGACTACTAATCCACTAGGTTTTCAACAAAACCCGAGCTGCCATGTTTCTGCAACCATAAATAGTATAAAAAGGGGAAAACAACAACAAAAATAGACAACTGAGGAGCAGGTTCAATTTATGACAAGTTTTAATCAATAACAACGGTCAAAAGAAAAGCCCAACCCCCAAAAATGGCCACCCCAAAAACAATAACACACTCCTGACTTTGCACAAGCCTAAACGTAAACACTCTCGCCCCAGGCGGGCGGAGCTTCACCGGCTTCCTAGAAGCGACCTGGGCTCGGCCAATCACAGCAGCCACTGAGGCTGACCTGAGCTCCGGGTCATAATTAGCATACAATAACAACACGCTGTCATGCTTATGAATGGGTTCACTCTCGCAGTGAAGGATAAGGTTTTCTCGCTCCGCTAGCACGGTAGCGGCAGAGAGAAGACAAATTGACAACCAGTTAGAAACTCAATTCCCCTGATGAGGAATTAGTTTTAACGTACAGTGGCTCAAAAGTCCCAATCATACCTTCTCGCAGCAGGGCACGGCAGTGTCTCTGAAAACCCTCTGCTCAGGCTTAAATGGATAGCGTCTCTGACCGTTCCAGATTGGTTCGACACCCACTTACTAAACTGGCACTTTAAAAACACTAGGATCACAGTCCTCACGAGTCCAGCTGTCACCCCGATGGGTAAAGATTATAAAAGCCAATGCTTACCAACGTTGTCCCTTTCCTTCCACAAGAAAGTACACACATAATCCAGTCCCAGCCGACCCCTGTATCCTCAGTGATTGGAAGCGCATGAGGTTCCAACCTCACGCCTCCCCGGTCTCAGTAGCGTCACTGGTAGTCCCGGTGAGAACTGTCCTCTCACCCCCTCTCAATGGTGGTTCCAGGCACCCGGATTCCCCCAGCAGGCGGTCTCCGATGGGTCGGGTCACTCCGGTGGCCCGGGAATCTCCCCAGTAGACAGGCGTCCAATGTCCGGCGGCGGTAGCAGCAATCTGGTCCAGGGATGACCTGCCTACCCCAATCCTGACAAAGACTTTGCTCACTAGACCTGTGACCACTCTAACTAGTCACACTATTGCACTACACTGTGCATTAAGAGAGAGAGGAAATACCTTTGGGCAGAGCGTCTATCAACGACCTTGACCCCTCCCAACATTCCTAACCTCCCCTTTTGCGGGTCATAGGCTCGTGCCTACCGCAATCACACGCCTAGCGTGTCACGCGTCAGAGCTTACGCGTATAGGTGAGGACGAATTCCCCTAACAGGGCACGTTAGAGAATTATAGACTGCTCCACTTAGCATCTTTACGTTAACTCATGAGTCCTGACGAGACAGCTTCTGCTCAGCGACACATAGTACGTAAGTCCCACACCCAGTATCCTATACTCGTTTACTTCCCAGAAGAACGATATAGATACGATAGAAGGATAGTACTGACTACAGATCCCTCTCTTAATTCCTATCACTCTCACACGACGTGATAACCATGGAATTAAACTGACAGAAGAAGAAGCCCCTTAGGCCCTCTAAAGTCACATAAGTCACATAAGTCACATAAGTCCCATAAGTCTCATAAGTCTCATAAGTCTCATAAGTCTCATAAGTCTCATAAGTCTGGAAGAGACAAAAGCAAAGTGTCACACGCAGCTAACACAATCAGTCTCCTCACGCGCATCATTCATTCAGCCGCATGGCCCAGAATTCGAGAATGATGAAAACACGCCCTTACACCGGCGTTATTCAGAGAAACCCATTTAGTTTTATCCCCGTTATATTTGAGTGGCGTATTCCCCTTTTCCCATACCCTTTCACAGGATATCTCGATGGCGAAACAAGAGATAGTTTTTTCCCGCCCTACTCCCATTTTAACGGTCCAACAATATGGCGTTTCCCTTCCCAATTAATCCCAATTAATTACAACCAAACCAAACATACCTCAACAGACTCTTGACAATGACGGTTGTCACCCTCCTGTGATGCACACAGCGACGAGGTGATAGCACTCGCACCGGGCGGCAGGCCCCTGCGAGTCTATAGCGGAGCGCGCTACAACGCGTCTGCCTGCTCAGACAGCAAGCGATGAAGTGAACCCCAGAAGGCGCCAAACGCTCAACGGTCAGTCGCCCCGATCCCATTAGCCAATGAGATTATTCGATACCCCTATCACGTGGGTCATAAAGCACGAGGACTAACACGTGGGGAGCAAAGTCCACGGAACTCACCTCCGTGACCTACGAAAAGAACATTCTATCACACCCCCTGTTCAATGGTTAAAACCACCCCCCGCCTCAGACGGGTAGTAACAGGCCATGCCCTCTGACCTCTGTTACTATTAATAACGCCCAGCGTCCGTCCCTAACGTACCAGTTAAAGACAATTGAACAGATTATGATTTCTTTATCTTTTCCTTCTCTTCTCTTGCGCAATCTTGCGACACGGATCGACTGCAGGCCATCCAAAACAGAACAGCGTGCCTCATCACTAGAGGCAGAAGGGAATTGTCGATTGAAACCGCTGCCCCGCAAACTTCATTGACCCTGTAATGCAGAGTTTAGCCTTCAAGATCCTCGGGGGAAAAAAATTTTAATGTTGCCAGGCCAGTCATACCTCAGCTGCTCTCCCGACACTGACCTCCTCTCTCTTCCCTGACCAGCACGCCACAAGTCGAAAACAGTGTGGAAGAGACTGAACACCCGCAGGAAGATGTGTGGAGGAACAGACTTAGACATACCAAGGCTGCAAAGCCTCATGACTCCACTGCGGCTACATCTTCGCAAACCTGACGTGCAGGCCACGGCCCTGAATCCGCTGAGGCGGAACGACGTAGTGTTGTGGGGAGGGGACCTCAGATGGAGTATTCCGTGAGGGACTGTCAGCACCTCGTAAGGTCAGTAGGTCTTTCCATCTTGGTTTGGAACATTGAGGGACTCTCTTCCAGGCTTGCTGATGCAGATTTCTTGCCATATATTGCACTATTTGATATGCTGTGCTTTTTAGAAACATTTACGGCAGAGACCTTCGACTTCTCCATTTATTTTGATGATTACATTGTATACCATTCACCTGCTATCAAGCTGTCCCGCCAAGGGAGGCGTTCTGGTGGAGTGGTGTTTATGGTAAAGAAAACCTGTGCCTGTCAAGTGGTTCAGATAAAATGTTGCTATGACAATATACTTATACTGAGGTTGAGAAATGTACCCATCGCAGATATCATTCTTATATGCGTGTACGTACCACCTGTAAATTCGCCTTATTACAGAGACAAAGAAGAAAAATGTGCTGTCCAATTTCTAGAGAGTATTATGCTTGAATTGTTAGAGGCATATCCTAGCAATACTGTTATGATTTGTGGAGACCTAAATGCGAGAGTGGGTACATGGAATCTACATACCGACAGGGACAATGATCACGAAAGAGTCTCTGATGAGCTAGATATTTGTTTTTGCCGAGATTCTGCAGCTACCAGAAATTCCCAAGATGACACCACAAACCAGTTTGGGGAAATGTTGATAGATTTCTGTAAATTATACCACTTATTTATACTGAATGGTAGCAACGAGGGTGATAGCAGTGGAAAATTTACCTACATATCTGAACATGGAAATAGTGTGATAGACTACTGCTTGCTTACAGAAACGGCCAATGTACACTTTACTGTAGGCAGTAGGATAGACTCCAACCATATGCCACTTGAGATAATATTGGGATCAGAAATATGTCTAAACAGAACAAATGAGACTTATAAAACAATCAGCAAATTAACCTGGGATAAAACCAAAGAGACAGATGTCATCGAACACCTCCAGACCTCTTACTTTAGTACTTCCCTCAAATTGGCTTTTGAAACTCTTAACACTTGCATAGATTCTACCGTCGAATTGACTACAAAAATTCTCCTTGGGGCAATAGACTGCATGCGTCGCACCTACAGAATTAACGAGAGGCTACAAAGTAAAACTACAGATTGGTTTGACTATGAGTGCAGAGACCAAAAGAATAGAGCAAAGAGAGCCCTTATGAAATATAGAAAAACACACCGCAACAATGACAAAGAAGAATACGTGCAGAATAGGAAAATGTATAAACAACTAATACGAGATAAGAAAAAAGAATACCACAAAAATGCTTTAAAACTTATTTCAGACAACATGAACAATTCCAGTCAGTTTTGGTCCTTAATACGCAAGAGGACAAGCAGGAGGGCACAATACCCTGATATTAAAATGAACACATGGAAACAATATTTTGAGAACCTGTTTAGTCCCGCCCTTAACACTCAGGTGCAAACCAGAGATGATCTCTACAGAGGGGTAACTTTTGATGATATTCTGGATGCACCAATTACCTCAGATGAAGTAAACCAAGCAATAACAAAGCTTTCAGGTGGGAAAGCTCCAGGTCTAGACGAAATCCCAGGAGAAATTTTCAAGCTGAGTCGTGGCTACATGCTGCCTTTCTTAGTAAGGCTCTTTAATGCCATATATGATGCTCAAACCTTCCCACGAGAATGGAGCAAATCAATCACTATCCCTCTGCACAAGCAAGGCAACAGGCTCGACCCCTCAAACTACAGAGGTATATCCCTGTTAAGCACTATGAGCAAGCTCGTTACCTCTGTATTAACTAAGCGACTGCATTTATGGGCTGAAGGCAAAGGAAAAATCTGCATGGAACAGGCTGGTTTTAGGACAGGGTATTCTACCGTCGACCACATATTTACGCTACACTGCATGATAAACAGACATGTGTATGGAAGGGGCAGAGGGAAACTATATATAGCATTTGTTGATTATAAAAAAGCCTTTGATTCCGTTGACCGCCAGATCCTCTGGAGTACACTTGCTAAAGCACAAGCCTCTGAAAAATTGATTAATATGCTAAAATCTATGTACGCCCATGTGAAAACTTGTGTCAGATGGAAGGGTAACCTCTCAGAGTTCATTAACTGCCCCATTGGCACAAAACAGGGTGCCTTAGAATCACCGATACTGTTTTCTCTCTACATCAACCAAGTAGCAGACTATGTACGAGAAAACGGTAAACATGGATTAATATGCTAAAATATATGTACGCCCATGTGAAAACTTGTGTCAGATGGAAGGGTAACCTCTCAGAGTTCATTAACTGCCCCATTGGCACAAAACAGGGTGCCTTAGAATCACCGATACTGTTTTCTCTCTACATCAACCAAGTAGCAGACTATGTACGAGAAAACGGTAAACATGGTATTCAAATGTTAAGTGGAAAGTCGGAGCTTTATCTCCTCATATTCGCGGATGATGTGGCACTTCTGTCGACCTCACCCACAGGACTTCAAACCCAGATTAACAATCTTGCTAGTGCGTCACAACGCATTGGCCTAGAAATAAACACAAGCAAGACGAAGGTCATGGTTTTCCGGAGAGGAGGACATTTAGCTCAAGGTGAAAAATGGGTGTTAAATGGGAAACAACTTGAGGTGGTAAACAGCTATAAATATCTGGGTTATATTTTCTCTACAAAACTCTCAACAACAATATCCTTGGACAGTCTGGCTACTACAGCGAAACGAAAAACAATGCATTTGTTTAAATTGATGTGGAGTCTTAAAAACATGAAACCTAAACTATTTTTCCGACTATATGATGCACAAGTTCAGCCTTCTTTACTGTATGCTTCAGAGATATGGGGCCTAAAGGAACACAAACCCATAGAAAAAGCACATATATGTTTGCTTGCAAACGCTTCCTAAAGGTGGACTGCAGAACGCCTAACAGCTTGGTATATGGAGAAACGGGAAGGTTTCCTCTCGCCATTAATAGTGCAATGAAAGCTATCAGATACTGGCTAAAACTGACCAAAATGTCTGATGACAGGCTACCTAAGCAAGCCTATCTCATGCTAGCCAATGCAAAGATCCCAGATAAACTCAATTGGGCCAAATCAGTTGAAGATACTTTGTGTAAGGCCGGATATGCATATATCTGGAGGAGCGGAGGCATTACTACTACCGAAAGAAGCTTTCTAAGCAAGCTAAAAATTAGGTTGCTTGATTGTAACAGGCAGACGTGGAACAGCAAAATACACGATAGCGAAAGATTCCGAATGTATAGATCCTTCAAAACTACGTTAGAATGTGAGAAGTACCTAGATTTCATGGATATAAAAAAATTCAGAGATGTACTGATCCGATTTAGATGTGGAGTAAATGAGTTGCGAGGAAATAATCAGTTCTCGCACAGATATAGTGAAGACCAGCAATGCCCCTTCTGTGGTGTAATAGAAAATGAGAAACATTTTTTGTTCGACTGTCCCTTGTACAATGATTTACGTAACAGATACATTAAGGAATATCTGAAATGTCCTGAGGCCACTGATGCTACCTTTTTAATAAATGGATGTGGTTTTATGAAAACACGCAGGGTGGCAATGTACATTTATTATGCCTTCCAACTACGAGATCAGTGTCTGACTTGTCCAGAACAAATCACCTAAAGCAATGCTGTCTGATTGTACATGTAAATAATGTGTCAAATGATTGCTACACTTGCACAACCTAGACAGTAATGTATGCGAGTATGTACTTCCAGTTGTTTATGCCATACCTTCTCAATGTTGATAGAGAATGCGGAGCTCCTGACATGGAAGCAAGTCATGTATGTACTTGTGATGGGCCGGTGGCCTGAACAATAAAATAAAGTCAGTCAGTCAAGTCAGTCAGTCAGTCTCTCTTCCCTCCACACACACACGCGCGCGCGCGCACGCACACACACACACGCACGCACACACACACAGAGGCACACAGACACACACACGCACACACACACGCACGCACGCTCGTGCGCGCGCGCATACACGCACACACACACACCAGGAAAGGATCGAGCTTTCTGCTTTGCCAGAAGCCTTAGGGGACAAAACTAAGGGATTTCCGACGAGGCCTGAAGACGTGCCTTTTCCTCCCTGCGGTCTCAGCCACAAGGGGATCCAAGTTGTTGACCTCTGTTCAGTGACATCCCAGTGCCACGTAAACTCGGAGAGAACCATTTGTGCACGCACCACTGAGCAGCCTTTGAACTACAAGTGCGCGAAATAAAAATGGTATATACATATACAAGGAAGTAACTAAACAAAGAACAGCACATGGTAACTGGGAAATGGCGTGGGGGAAGGGGTCGACTGGCAAAATGGAAGAAGGCCAGGAAAGTTCGTTCTCACATAAACAGAGAGGCTCTCCGTATGCTGCTCTCTGCATTGCACTTTGTCTGGAGATCCGGGCAGTGTCCATCTCACGTTGGAAGCTGTGCGTCAGGGAGACAATTTTCGAAGTGGCTCTGTCCGAATTTTGTTGTCGTCTCATCAATAGATACACCACCCTGCTTTGAGAGTAGAAGAATAGTGAGCCAAGTGCGATTCAGATATAGGTTCCTGCTACACACATATATGTAGGTAAATGATCCGGTAAGCCAGGGACTCGGGAAAGCTATGATAAATCGACTGAGATTATACGTGCGTACGTGTACGCCATCGTATAGTTAATCTGGCACATATGCATCCGCCGGCGAGATATCAAGACAGGAGGAGTCTTACTTGACAGTCGTGACAGATGGTGAAACGAATTGCACTGTTGCTCCCAAGACGTCTGCGAAGATGTCGTTGTTTCGCCCGAGGGAGGCGGGAAAGGAAATGAAACAGGGGAAAGAGGGGAGATTGCACATCTTCAAATGTAGGGGGATGGGGAAAGGATGAAGATTTAAGGCGCGTTTGTTAGGGGCAGAATCTCGAGAGAATCGCGAGGGCTAGGCGTTGCCTACGTTCCTCGCTCATAAGGGGCTCGCGCGATGGGGTGAGGCCGAGGGAGCTCCGGAGCTTCCTTGATGCGTCCCGCTGCAAAGGCCCGGATGAGCCAAAATGGCGGAGACAGGGCAAGTTGGGCTGGTGTTAGGAGATAACAGTGCCCCTAATGTGCTTCTCAGGGTCCGAGAATGGAAAAGTGTACGCGCACGGAAGTATTTGCTGTTCGAGTGTTCATTTGTATATTTTGAGGAGTAGGTGTATAGGTTATTTCTGGATATACACAGCCGAAATTTTTTCTATCGTTTGCAAACGCGCAACACTGTTCACGTACACTCTATGATTTATGTCCCTTGAATTGATCGAGATGAATCGAGGCACAACAAATTCGACAAAATTGTCCAGGCCTACAATTAAACCCGTTTTGATTTTTTTGTTGAAAAAGTTCCCGTGCCATTTGATATGACACCATGGTGTGTTCTATGAAGTGAAAAACTGCTGTGATATCTGTATTGTCATTTATTTTGTCTATCGGCAACTTCTTCGCTGACTCAGGCGCCAGGACGCAGCCATGTTCTCTCGGACTTCCGCCTTGCCAATTGATGATTGGTCGTTTTTTTGTCGTAAGTGCGTCTCGCCCCCCTTCGACTAGCCATCGAGACGAGTTACTTACAAAACAAACGCGCCCTTAGTTCTGCCCCAAGCATTCCCCTCTCCCATGCCTTCTCACTTGCAGCGACTGCGTTTCCGCCCATCCAAGAGAGCGACCGCTGTGCGTGGAGTTCTGAGCATGCATGTACAGGAACAAAGTTTGGACGTCTCTCAATTCTCTGCATCCAATTTCAATATGAATTTTGGTCTTTCCCGCTCTGTGTGTGTGAGTGTGTGTGTGTGTGTGTGTGTGTGTGTGTGTGTGTGTGTGTGTGTGTTTATGTTTGTGTGTGCGTGTGTCTGTGTTCGTGCGCCCTTGCGTGCGTGCGTGTGTGTGTGTGTGTGTGTGCGTGCGCGTGCGCCCGGACTTCCTTGCATATCTGGGTGTTCTCGGTCGGCAAGCAGATTTCTAGACAGCTCAAGCTCTAACACAGAGACTTCGTGGCTTCATCGTTTCGCCCAACGAGAATAAAAAAGCTTGAAGATTCCACATTTCGCTCCGTACTTGGAGGAGGGCTTCCGAAAATCCTAATTAGCACGAGTCGGGCTACTTAAGAAGTGACCGCCCGAGTTGAAAGGATAGAGGAGATTTTGGGGTTCCGAGTTCTGTTGCTGCTATCGCTGGGCGCGGTGGATGGTATGGCTTCGTGAAGTAAACAGCTTCAACAACGTAGCTTCCAAAGATAGCACTGGAAGGAAAATAGTGGGGGCTCACGATGTTTTATCTGTGTTTTTTGCGTATACGTGATCCATTAGAATTTTTCTCAAGTGCTGGAATGTTTTTTTTCTCAAAAACTTCTCGTCAGCTTAGATTCGGAGAAGGAATCCGTAATTCTCAGAAACGTACATGGAGGTGAAAAACCTTGTTACTGCGTTCTTACAAAAGACACTGAACGAAATTTTCCTAGCACGCACTAATGGCAGGTACTCTAATGGATACTACATCCAACTAATGTTCCTGTTTGTACGACTGAGAAAATGTTACAATAGGTTAATCCTTTGGGAGGAAAAAAACTCGTCACTTAAATTTTCAATTACCCAATGCGCACGCAACCTTCTCCAGTGCCTAATTACTTCATTGTGAGACCACGATGGAAATCTTTGCTGAAGGATCGACTTGTTATTATAGAAAATCTTACAGGGGGTAAGGGGTTGGGGGAGGGGGGAGTGGAGGGGGGATGAAAGAGGGGATTTTGACCACAAAAAGATGATGGGATAACATTTCAGACGCCATGAGATAGGATTGGATAAAGAGTGTTGTGAACGTAAAATGATAAAAATGATATGATGACAACATGAGATGAATGGGCGCGTCGTGGGGATATTCAGGAAGGCATACTAAGGATGGGATAGAAATGTTCTTACAATTGAAAGAATGCATGGACGGATGGAGGGTGGATGGTTGGATACTTGAAACGATGGAGGGTGGGTGGTTGGATACTTGGACGGATGGAGGGAGGGTGGTTGGATACTTGGACGGATGGAGGGTGGGTGATGGATACTTGGACGGATGGAGGGTGGGTGGTTGGATACTTGGACGGATGGAGGAAGGGTGGTTGGATACTTGAAACGATGGAGGGTGGGTGGTTGGATACTTGGACGGATGGAGGGTGGGTGGTTGGATACTTGGACGGATGGAGGGTGGGTGGTTGGATACTTGGACGGATGGAGGGTGGGTGGTTGGATACTTGGACGGATGGAGGGAGGGTGGTTGGATACTTGAACGGATGGAGGGTGGGTGGTTGGATACTTGAACGGATGGAGGGTGGGTGATGGATACTTGGACGGATGGAGGGTGGGTGATGGATACTTGGATGGATGGAGGGAGGGTGGTTGGATACTTGGATGGATGGAGGGAGGGTGGTTGGATACTTGAACGGATGGAGGGTGGGTGGTTGGATACTTGAACGGATGGAGGGTGGGTGATGGATACTTGGACGGATGGAGGGTGGGTGATGGATACTTGGATGGATGGAGGGAGGGTGGTTGGATACTTGGATGGATGGAGGGTGGGTGGTTGGATACTTGGACGGACGGAGGGAGGGTGGTTGGATACTTGGACGGACGGAGGGAGGGTGGTTGGATACTTGGACGGATGGAGGGTGGGTGGTTGGATACTTGGACGGATGGAGGGTGGGTGATGGATACTTGGATGGATGGAGGGTGCGTGGTTGGATACTTGGACGGATGGAGGGTGGGTGGTTGGATACTTGGATGGATGGAGGGTGCGTGGTTGGATACTTGGACGGATGGAGGGAGGGTGGTTGGATACTTGGACGGATGGAGGGAGGGTGGTTGGATACTTGGACGGATGGAGGGAGGGTGGTTGGATACTTGGACGGATGGAGGGAGGGTGGTTGGATACTTGGATGGATGGAGGGTGGGTGGTTGGATACTTGGACGGATGGAGGGTGGGTGGTTGGATACTTGGACGGATGGAGGGTGCGTGGTTGGATACTTGGACGGATGGAGGGTGGGTGGTTGGATACTTGGATGGATGGAGGGTGCGTGGTTGGATACTTGGACGGATGGAGGGTGGGTGGTTGGATACTTGGACGGATGGAGGGTGCGTGGTTGGATACTTGGACGGATGGAGGGTGGGTGGTTGGATACTTGGACGGATGGAGGGAGGGTGGTTGGATACTTGGACGGATGGAGGGAGGGTGGTTGGATACTTGGAGGGATGGAGGGTGGGTGGTTGGATACTTGGACGGATGGAGGGTGGGTGGTTGGATACTTGGACGGATGGAGGGTGGGTGGTTGGATACTTGGACGGATGGAGGGAGGGTGGTTGGATACTTGGACGGATGGAGGGTGGGTGGTTGGATACTTGGACGGATGGAGGGAGGGTGGTTGGATACTTGGACGGATGGAGGGTGGGTGGTTGGATACTTGGACGGATGGAGGGAGGGTGGTTGGATACTTGGATGGATGGAGGGAGGGTGGTTGGATACTTGGACGGATGGAGGGAGGGCGATTGAATACATGGACGGATGGAGGGAGGGTGGTTGGATACTTGGACGGATGGAGGGTGGGTGGTTGGATACTTGGATGGATGGAGGGAGGGTGGTTGGATACTTGGATGGATGGAGGGTTGGTGGTTGGATACTTGGACGGATGGAGGGAGGGTGGTTGGATACTTGGACGGATGGAGGGAGGGTGGTTGGATACTTGGACGGATGGATGGAGGGTGATTGGATACTTGGAAGGACGGGTGGAGGGAGGGTGGTTGGATACTTGGACGGATGGAGGGTGGGTGGTTGGATACTTGGACGGATGGATGGAGGGTGATTGGATACTTGGAAGGACGGATGGAGGGAGGGTGGTTGGATACTTGGACGGATGGAGGGTGGGTGGTTGGATACTTGGACGGATGGAGGGTGGGTGGTTGGATACTTGGACGGATGGAGGGTGGGTGGTTGGATACTTGGACGGATGGAGGGTGCGTGGTTGGATACTTGGACGGATGGAGGGAGGGTGGTTGGATACTTGGACGGATGGAGGGTGGTGGTTGGATACTTGGACGGATGGAGGGTGGGTGGTTGGATACTTGGACGGATGGAGGGAGGGTGGTTGGATACTTGGACGGATGGAGGGAGGGTGGTTGGATACTTGGACGGATGGAGGGTGGGTGGTTGGATACTTGGACGGATGGAGGGAGGGTGGTTGGATACTTGGACGGATGGAGGGTGGTTGGATACTTGGACGGATGGAAGGTGGTTGGATACTTGGACGGATGGATGGTGGGTGGTTGGATACTTGGATGGATGGAGGGTGGGTGGTTGGATACTTGGACGGATGGAGGGTGGGTGTTTGGATACTTGGACGGATGGAGGGAGGGTGGTTGGATACTTGGACGGATGGAGGGAGGGTGGTTGGATACTTGGACGGATGGAGGGTGGGTGGTTGGATACTTGGACGGATGGAGGGTGGGTGGTTGGATACTTGGACGGATGGAGGGTGGGTGGTTGGATACTTGGACGGATGGAGGGTGGGTGGTTGGATACTTGGATGGATGGAGGGTGGGTGGTTGGATACTTGGAGGGATGGAGGGAGGGTGGTTGGATACTTGGACGGATGGAGGGTGGGTGGTTGGATACTTGGACGGATGGAGGGTGGGTGATGGATACTTGGACGGATGGAGGGTGGGTGGTTGGATACTTGGATGGATGGAGGGTGGGTGGTTGGATACTTGGAGGGATGGAGGGAGGGTGGTTGGATACTTGGACGGATGGAGGGTGGGTGGTTGGATACTTGGAGGGATGGAGGGTGCGTGGGTAGAGGGAGGGAGGGGTGGAGCAGAGAGATAAAGAGGAGGAGGGAAGAGAGGAAGGTAGGAAGGGTGGATGAAGACATGGATGGATGGAGGGTTAGTGGAAAGATGGAGGGAGTGAGGGAGGGTGGGTGGATATATAAATTGATGGATGGACGAATGGATTGATAAATTGATGGATGGACGGATGGATGGATGGATGGATTGGTGGGTGGGTGGGTGGATGGATGGATGGGTGGGTGGATGGATGGATGGATGGATTGATGGGTGGAGGGATGGGTAGATGGATGGGTGGATGGATGGGTGGATGGATGGATGGGTGGGTGGACGGGTGGATGGATGGATGGGTAGGTGAGTGGATGGTTGGATGGATGAATGGACTAGTGTTCAATGGATGGGTGGATGGATGGATGGATGCATGGATGGGTTAGGGGAGGGAGGGAGAGATAGATGGATGGATGGATGGATGAAAGGACGGATGAATGGATAGATAGATGGATGGACGGATGGATGCACTGATGGATGAATGTATGGATGAATGGGTGGATGGATGGATTGATGGATGGATGGATTGATGGATGGTTGGATTGGTGGATGGATGGGTGGGTGGATGGGTGGATGGATGAAGGGATGGATGGATGGATGGATAAGTGAGTGAGTGGGTGGGAGGGTGGGTGGGTGGATGGATGGATGAGTGAAAGGATGTGCGGTTTGATGGATGAGGTTTACAGCCTATCGGCTTTTGTAGGTATGAGGGCCATTGACCATCCGAATCACTCACGTTGGTTGGAATGTGAGCATGTCAACACTTCATTTCCTAGGCCGTTGGCCTTTTACGAATTGCGTGGGGAGACGTGGTGGATAGATTCTCACCTCCGGACTCGCAGGAGGTGTGTGTGTGTGTGTGTGTGTGTGTGTGTGTGTGTGTGTGTGTGTGTGTGTGTGTGTGTGAGTGTGTTTAGTGTGTGTATGTGTGTCTGTATGTGTGTTTGAGTGTGTGTATGTGTGTCTGTATGTGAGTTTGAGTGTGTGTGTGTGTGTGTGCGTGTGTGTGTTTGTGTGTGTGTTTTAGTGTGTGTGTGTGTTTTAGTGTGAGTGTGTGTGTGTGTGTGTGTGTGAGTGTGCGTGTGTCTGTGTGTTTGAGTGTGTGTGTGTGTGTGTGTGTGTGTGTTTGTGTGTGTGTGTGTGTGTGTGTGTGTGTGTGCGTGTTTTAGTGTGTGGGTGGGTGGGCGTGTCTGTGTGTTTGAGTGTGTGTGTGTGTGTATGTGTGAGTGTGTATGTGTGTGTGTATGTGTGTGTGTGTGTGTTTGAGTGTGTGTGTGTGCGTGTGCGTGCATGTGCGCGTGTGCCTGTGCGTGCGTGCCTGTGAGAGAGAGAGAGAGAAAGAGACAGACAGACAGACAGATAGACAGAAAGACAGAAAGACGGAAAGACAGAAAGACAGAAAGACAGAAAGACAGACAGACAGACAGAGGAGAGAGAGAGAGAGAGAGAGAGAGAGAGAGAGAGAGAGAGAGAGAGAGAGAGAGAGAGAGAGAGAGAGAGAGAGAGAGAGAGAGACTGTGACAGTTTTCTTGCGCACTCACGCGCTCTTGTACATATACATTATGTATCCTTGTTTGTGCATGTTTGCATGCATTTTCACGCCCTCGAGCTGACAAAGACGAAACACGTGTGTGCTGAGGGGAAACCTATTTCCTGAGTGACTGGACTCCCACAACCACCACACCTCTTGCTTACCCCATTTTAAATAGAATTAATTGAATTTCTTCAAAGGGTATTTTAGCATCGAACGTTGGCCTTACACAACCTTTTCAGACTGGTAGGCATTTAAACCATTATTTTTCATTCATTCATTCAGATTAGTGATCAATATGCAGACTCCTCCCTGCGACATGTGTGTGTGTGTGTGTGCAGCTCCAGTGGCACAATCACCTTTACCGTGCCTGCACGGGACGAGGAATGCGGAGGTTGTGAGTTCGATCCTTACCTGGAACAGCAACTTTTTTCTTTCGTTTGTTTGTGTGTTGGTTTTAGTTTTTGCGGGGGGGTTAAGAGGGGGAGAGGGGGGGGTGGGGGGTGGAGGGTTGGGTAGTAACCTTGCAGATTTTATCAAATACTTTTACAATTAAAACACCTTTTCTGTGTTTCTTTCTTTCTTTCTTTCTTTCTTTCTTTCTTTCTTTCTTTCTTTCTTTCTTTCTTTCGTCCTTCCTTCCTTTCAGTGAGGCTGTTCGTGTGCAAGCTGAGCTCCGTATTAACAACCGTACTAGTGGATTTCAACCATACACTGAAACGTCATGTTCGAGGAGAAGCTACCCAACATCCTGAGACTCGTCATCTAGAAAAGTGGCAAAGTGAGTCAATCCTGATTCTGCAACAGTGACACCTGGATGGGTGGGTCCATTGCTGAGATACAGCAGCCGCGAGAACTCTTTGAATGCACCTGGTCAGAGGAGCAAAATATCTCCGTCCAAGAGGGCGGGACCACAAACGTCAGCAGCTACTCAGAAACCGATGCCCTTACAGATCTTAACATGTGCAGACAACAGAAGTTCAGCAACAGCTGCAAACCCTATCTGTCCTCTTAACTGGAGTTGCCTAAAGTAGTGTGTGGCCATGGTGAGTCACAGCACACCAGTGACTCGCGAAGGTCTCGCTGTAAAGCCTGTGAAGCCCAAGGAGCCCAGGAAGCTTGAAACCACTATTACAACCTTTTCTCCGTCAGACCAGACAGCACGCACGGCTCTGCGTATTCTTCACCTGGGTCAGTGCAACAAGCTCCTAATGGCGAGACTTCGAATAGGACTTTTGTCAACCGAGCTTCAACTGTGATCCAAAGCCATGAGAAACACGTGCAGTGTTAGATGGAGCTATGCATGTGGTCACGAATGACACAGGTGAAGTGCAAAAGTAGCCGGCAGATTAGTTGTCAACCGCCCCACGTAGAGACAGCGTCAAAGCCATGCCAACAAAATGGCCACGACCATGTTTGCTAACAGTGAGCACACCGAGCGACAAACACGTCACAGCGGCTCTGTGAGAAGGACCCGTGCAAACACACCAGGCTGCCCACAAACTTTGCTTCAGAGCGAACCTTCACGTTGTGATGTTTAAGTACGTCATCAAACAGTTGGCGCCGGATGTGCTTCACACACTTTGATTCTATCCGTTTCGACATGTATTTTCCATGCCCTGTATGAACAGCGAACTGAAACTAGTGACAGTAACTGTACAACTCCAGCTGTAGGCGACTGCAAAAGTGCAATGATGCTCTAACATATGAGTGGGGCATGATGCCTATAACTTGCCGTAATTCAAAATGATAAAACGAGATTCTTCATTCCAGCAGGGAGGCAACTTCATGTGGTTACTATGCCTTCCCAAAGATAACCATTCAACGTACACTCTAACCTGCTTGTGTTCCCCTAGCAAATTGCCCTCGGCCGATGTGAAGAGATAACAGGATACAGCTGTCACATACATTGTATAGTAAAGGACAGGATAGATATTGTTGCAACAGCCTCCTTCGCAATGTCCTGTAGATACAAGGCTTCTCCAAGCTTGCGCCGGAAAGGTCAAAATCAAAATCCGGTAGTCGTTTAAAAAAACAACCTCTACTCGCGCACTTGCCGATTCACAGCAGGACAATCAGTCCACAGCAATACCATACAGTAGTCGCCGCCTATAAAAAACGCGGTTAATAAAAACAGCCGTTTATTAAATACAGTTGGTCCGGTCCGGATTTACATCGTTACTGATGGACATGTTCAACACGCAATCGGTTAATAAAAACGCCGCTTATTAAAAACACTTTTCTCGGTCCCAATGTGTTTTTAATAAGCGGCGACTAATGTACTTGCACTTCACTCTCAGGGCTCGATCCCGTGAGTACTCGCTCGCCGATTTCGCGCTCTCTTGCCTGTCTTCACGCTGTCACGTCTTCTGTCTATTGTGTTCTCTCGTGTGCAGTCTCTCGAGTACACTTCACTCTTGGGCACAAAACCCAAGTAGGACTCCCTCCTTCCTTATATGGGAGGACTTGCACTGCTTAATCACTTTCACCTACCAGTGTTTGCGCTCTCGTGTCTTCTTTTTCGCTCTCACGCACGCTGCTTATATACCTTTTTAAATGTCTCTAGATTTTTTTTACAAAAACTAGAACGCACTGGGCAAACAGGAAACGATATCACGTGACACTTCAAAGGCAAATTCCGCCCCGGCTACGTGACGTAACTAAGCAACGACCTTGTCGAGGGGACTGGCGTCAAAGCTCAAAGCTGCCAGGATGCTCTAAAATTTTCCAGCACTTCACAACAATGTAATTTACTCAGGAAAGATGAATCACGCACTCAGGACCACGAGATAGTGCTGGAAAATAAGTAGGGCGTACCAGAATACCCATTAATGCGTGAAAGTTCACAGAATAACTGCAAGCAATGTTCAACATTAAGCTGAGCCTTCATATAAAACTGTCCACGGTTGTATCATAATCCTTCCTTATCCCAGGCCACCTCCCAGCTAACCACCGTCACCTCGATCTCTATGTCCGTCTTCACCTTCTCTGACCCCAACAGCGGTAAAGTCACAGGCCTGAAAATGCTATACCAGTGTGTGGCTGCTCGCCAGAATTCGGCCCACGGGACAGCTTGGAGACTTGAGAACTTCGCCATTTCCACAAGATTCCTTAGTCCAAACTTCGGAAGTTGTGCCTCAAGGTCTTCGAGCTGACCTCTGTCCGTCATGAAGAATGGCAGTTGACGAGATGGCCGATCTTGCCAAAAGTCCAGATCGAACGAGATTCTTCTCTTTTTCCAGCCTGGAGAAAATTGTTCTGCCTTTTCAGTGGCAGTCGGGATGATATGTCGGATCTCTTCACTCGTTTTTTGTGCAGGATCTGGCAGCCAGGGACGTCGATATCATCTCATCT